>JWHW01025711.1:511356-529995 GCA_000931545.1 Papilio glaucus | reverse complement strand
GCCGCATGAGACTGGCAATTTAAAATGAAAAATGATCATTACTGGCATTATAATTAAAAAGGCCCGACGTGTCTTTACGCCTAGACCTTTCCGACTTTGATTAATATTACTATGACAGCTCATTGTCATTAAATCTAAAATGAAATGTTTATTATTACCCTAACAAACGTGCTTGTACTCGCCGGTAGCTTTTACAGGAATTTGATTAATGGCATATAAGTTAATATTAGAATTTCCCGTGAATTTTGTCTGTTCCTATATTAGTGCTGGACAAGCTTTCTAAAGGTGAAAAATTCTATTAAAAGTTCTATTAAAATCTGTTCAATAGTTTCAGAATTTAGCCCTTACAAACAAAAGTTACCCTTGCAAAAAACTATTTTTATTCATTTTTAATACTACATGCCCACTACACTACATGATCTTAATGAAGAGGTAAACTTACGTGTAATGTATTAACATATGTCGGAGACTAGAGAAGGGGTGTGTTAAACTGATAGTCCTTGGTCGAGCTAGCCGATATTCTTCGCTGGAATAAATCTTGCGTGGGCGTATCGTGGGACACGACTAGCAACGACTCACTTTTAAACAACTATGACGTTACACTTTCACAAGTACTCTGTATGACGAGCCGAAGACAGTTCCTAGGCGAGCCGTTTAGCAAGCGGTAGCACAGAGGTAACTCTCGATCCACCAACCAACCCTTTACAAATACTACGCTTGCGTCCCTTTGTCAACTGAAGTTTATTACTGTCAACATTCTTCGTCAAATAGATGACCGTACTATTTACATTATTCACCAAATAAACTTGCATTTGACAAACGGTTCATAAGTATTGTTGTCAAAAGTACTAAATTTAACTAAATATTTTATTTATTAAATTCTCAACATCTGCCTCTAGTTATCCTTTGAAACGTATATGACTAATCCATATCAGTCATGTTTAAATCGCAACGCCAGCGAAAGTGTCAAATTGTAATCCACGTAATTAAGTGAGCGTCAGGGTGGGTTAGAGCCGGGCCCGCGACGTTAACTGGGCTTTACGATTGTGATATCACACAAACAATACTATACCGCTACAAAATGATCATGATATTGTTATTAAGAATAACCAAGTGTATTTAATACCACTGACGAAATAGAAATGGTAATCGATATCCAAGGTACTAGTTCATTTATTAACGTGTTGTGCTGTTTAGAAGAAATAGTACTAATAACAACTAAAGTGGTCCACGGCTTTAAGTTCCAGCTTTCAAAGGATCTAGTTAGCTTGTCAAGGTCAAAGTCGACCGTAGTGTATGTAAGAATTTTAAATACATTTTTTTTTGTTTAGCCCAAATTCTAATTCCTTTTTATTGTATTCCTTTTTGTTCCTGTACAAACTAGTATGCAAAACCAGTTGTACATTTTAAATGTATTAATTTTTTTACCATAATCTCCTTCGTAAACATACACGGTAAAAAAGTCTTAAAGTTCATAACATCACACAATAGGAACTAAAACCAAGAGCAAGCTTAACAAAACAAGAATAAATCTACATATTTGCGCGCGACAGTCGCACCCGGGAGAGATTTGAAGAATAGAATTCGCGGGTTAACTCTTGCTAAATGAATTATTCCTTCCCGTCGAGGTGGCGCCCTCTATTGACTGAGCAAACTTCGCTAAATAGTTTCGTTCCCGGCTCCATTATTGTTGGAAACTGTCGCGCAAGTTAGAAGTGGCAGTGTGTCTGGCGACACAATAGTTGTACGTCGCCGCTGTTTAGCGGCAGAAAGGCAAAGGTTGATACATACATATATGAATGTATATAAGTATCATAGAAGTTTATCAATCTATTTGAAGCAACCATTAACAATAGCTATAACTTTTTGTCCAATATATACAGTATTACAATTGTATTTTTATAATAACACAATAAAGCGAGGATCAATTGTGACGTCATTACTGACGGGATCATTGGTATAGTATCTGTTTAAATATATATAAAAAACACTTACGCGAGTAGCCCAGAGATCCATCCAGAATCCATTTTGTACAATCTAACACATGGTAGACTAAGTTAAAAATAAGTTAAGACCTAAATAGACGCTACTAGAGTAATATCGATTATAACATTAGACTAGCAGTATTAAACATGGCAGGGTTAAATCTATCGCAATGTAATTTAATTTTTATAATACACATAAATATAAGAAAACTTTTAATGTTATTATTTATCTTATATCACAAGTGTGCGGTCAAGTCCGAGATACTGCTATGAAAACAATCATACTTGTATCTATAGTGACGCCATAATCAATTTCTGCACGACACGTAAACGCGACTGTAGAGTGTTCTCCCATCTCAGGTGCGGATCTGGATTAGGGTGTCTATGAATGCATGGTTTTAAGAGAAATTTACCAAAATACTATTTAATTGTTTGAAATATGTCGTGATAGAGCAAGATATGATAAATAAATAGCTTGTCCTATAATAAAACAAGCAATAAAACTTTTTCAATACATTACACAATTTGTTGGGTGTACTCTGCTCTAACCACTATTGGCCCCAATTAATTTAATCGAATCAAGAGATAAAGAAAGCTTAAGGTAATTGATATTGTTTTTTACAAACTTTCTATCGTACTTTACATGAATAGAGATGTAATTTTAAAAAAATGGAACTTTCCGCACCTTAAGACAAGTTAAGGACGAAACATTATTCTTATTTTTTTTACAAATCTGTGCACTAGCAAGGAGTTATATCCATTATTAACTCTAGGTCTACTCCTATTATTTTGATAAATTCGTATAAATGAGAGGTCAAAATAGTCGTTAATATAGTATACTTAGTTTCGGCTATCTTTACAACAGAATGTAATAATAATAATAAGGTAATTCTATTGCAAAGATTGCAGATTTTTAATCTATGATGAATGAATATTGATAAGAAGTTTTGAATATTTTTCATCATCACTGCATAAAAACATTTATTATATTATAAGACGTTTATTTTATATCGTAACTCAAAAGTAACTGAAGCTCTCGTCCCCCAATGGCAAGTAAAGACATTTATTACAAATTAATTAAATCCATGTTATTTCATAACCGACGTAGTCACCCCAATCGTCGATGTAAAGCAGCTTACTTCGCCGGATCCTGCAACGGTTCTCAATTAATATGTTAATGTAAGTATGAATTCAGGATATGACAGTTCTGCAACCGGGGTGCAAGGCTTCGTTATATCTAGCTTGGTGTATTTACTTAATGTCAGTGGGACCGCAGACTTCTAATCCTCTAATTTAGTTATAAATTGGGGTAAGAAGATTACTAGTTTACGGTTTTAAAAAGTAAAGTAATATTAACTTATACCCTTCAAGAATCAGTGACAAATTTCTAAATTCTGCTCACACAAACATTTCACAATGGTCTCTTAATGGTTTCACAATTGATTAAATGGATTTTTTTTAATCATTAGTGTCAATTAATCGTCAGTTGTGCGTCATTATAACATCATTATCACGACATTATAAAGCTACCATGATTGAGATCAGAAAAACTTCAACAGGCAATGTCAGACATATCACACAAACGGTACATTAATATTTAGCTCGCTGTATTCAGCAATAACGTAACCGCATTTACTTCAAGCGTGACTTTCATTATGATTACATGAATCGAAAAGATTTTGTATCAACATTCTACAATAATAACAACACCTTCGATAGCTCAGTTGGTAGAGCGGTGGACTGTAGTTGTTAAAGTAATTGATATCCATAGGTCGCTGGTTCAAATCCGGCTCGAAGGAGATTTTTATTTTATAACTATGCAGTTAAACCTATATAAAAGTTATTTTATATTAAAGAATCAATCTAGACCTCCATTAATAAATAAGATTTTAGTATTATTTACGACACAAATATTATTACACTATTATGAACGTATTGAAAATATCACGTTAGACTAGTTAAAATGTTAAATGACGTTCTCATTCCATTTATTTATCACAATGATCTCCAATACCTGCATTTTCTATTTGATTAATAATGTCACTCCTTATCTGCCTATATAAGCCTGATAGTCCAAAAATTAAGAAAATTATTATTTCTCCCTAAAATATTAATTTAATTGATAAATTATAAACTATTTTTTGATCCCGAGTTCTGCGTATTTCTATTGGGTATTATGATTTTTTTATACTTGGCCACACATTTGAACAATCCTACTCTGTTCTATGTTTTAAAAACTAACTATTTGTCACATCATTTGAATACGAACAAACTGAGGTAACTGGCAGTTTACTCATTTCGAAAAGGATCGCAAGTAATTAACGTGCAGTTTTCGTAATCACTTAAGATATTACGCCAACCAACAAACGCACATTTTTAAAAACTACTCATACCTTCGATAGCTCAGTTGGTAGAGCGGTGGACTGTAGTTGTTAAGGAATTGTTATCCATAGGTCGCTGGTTCAAATCCGGCTCGAAGGAGAATTTTATTTTTATTTTACATAGTTAAATAATTTCAAGTCCCAGCCTACAGAATTGATGTGTCTGGGACACCTACAGAAATGAAGTCATATGTTCTGAAAAAAACATATAATACAATAAGTATGCGCCACGACCGTATTGCGGAGGGGTAGGCAAAGATCATTATTTTCCATTTTTCGCGATCCTGGCACACATCTCGCGCTTCTTCTACATCCATACATCAACGCATACATGCTCGTCGGTTACGCGTACTCCTTATATCACCCTTCTTTACATAGATCAGATTAGTGACATACTAAAGAAGGACTACATACAATTCAACAGTCAACTTATACAAGTTATAGTTTTATAATAATTAACAATTATGTAACACAAAAAGTTAAAACAACAGAGTAGTTAGTGGTTTTCAATTTTATAAACATGTATAATCTTGCGACCTAGTGAACGACTTTCACTTCAGAACTGTAGTCAACTATACGATTTTTTAGTTTTTATGTCGTACCTTCGATAGCTCAGTTGGTAGAGCGGTGGACTGTAGTTGGTAAAGAGCTGATATCCATAGGTCGCTGGTTCAAATCCGGCTCGAAGGAGATTTTTTATTTGTTATGATAAAAGAACATGTTGTCCATGCATGCATGTTCTTTTGTAACATTTTCACCTGTCATTTCTGATTAATTTTGGTACTGACATAAACCGGACCTTGCTAAAGGACTGGTAAAAATTGAAGGCATAATTGATAAACAATTCCTCAATTTTCTAGCTTCTTTCTTTCTTTACGGCAACCACTTGCCTTACTTGCCGTAATGTTCATAAGAGACAAAAACAAAATGAAAGTTAATATTTAGTATACTATTGCAAAAACTTCCTCGGTAAGAAAAGTCGTTCGTACGATAGGAGATGTCCTCAATTTTTTTTTATGCTCGTTTATCTTCTTTATACTTGTGTATATCCATTGGTCGTTGTTGTTCGCTTTGGTCGTTGGTTGCTTCAAATCCGGCTCGACGGAATAATTTTTATTATAAAAGCAAGCAAATTAATTTAAATTTAAAAAGTGACTTAACTGCTTGGTTCTATGAAATTGGTCTTAGTTCTATGAAAGTTAATGATTTTTATAGAAAAAGATGGCAAACAAAAAACCGGTTCACCTGATAGTTATAGACATTGCCTACTCTTAATGGACAAAGGATGGTCCCTTTTCCTATCTCTCCCCTCCCTCGCTAAATCCTCTCCCCCTTTTGTCCTTTATCCTCTATCTTTTCTAATAAGGAAAATATAGGAAGGGGAACAGTAAAGAAATTGGACCTCTGGCACCTCATTCATCAGACTAAACACAGAATACTTTTACTTCACGAAAGTCTTCTGTGAGGAGCTGTGTTAGCAATATTCAAGGGGATACGTTTAATGACTTTTACCTATATTTTTGTTGACGCTAAGAGAACATTAAACAAAATATTTATTAACTGCCGTCAAAGATGTAAGCTAAAAAAATAATTTATTGATTACCAGCCACACATTGTTCATTTTTGAAATTGACATTTATGTTTTTCTTTATTTATCATAATTAATCTTTACTCAACATAATACATACATATCCTTCGATAGCTCAGTTGGTAGAGCGGTGGACTATAGATGGTTAAGGACTGACATCCATAGGTCGCTGGTTCAAATCCGGCTCGAAGGAATCTTTTGTACATATTTATGAATTATTTAGAAGGAATATACAATTCGTCAACGTGCCCAAAAGCCATATCATCTAACTATTCTCCTCGTAACTCTAAACATCTTTTATTGTCTCTGGTATAAAAAAGGTCAGTTAACTAATATTATATTGCTAAATCCTACTTAGGAGTCATAATTTAATGATAAGAAATTATCTGTGACAACTATATAAGCAATCGCAATAAATATAAATTAATATTGCAACTTTAAGTGGATTAAATATTGAACGTTTGTAATTTATAAAAAAAAAACGATTTGATAGTGTAATTACATGCGCGTTTTGTTTGATACATAATTATTAACAAATAAGTAAAAACCATAAGTAGCCTACTTACCTTTTATTGCATTAAAAGTAAAAAGGCTCTAGTTCTCCTAACGGTAATTAAATAAAAGTATAAAAATACATTCCTTCGAGCCGGATTTGAACCAGCGACCTATGGATATCAGTCATTTACCATCTACAGTCCACCGCTCTACCAACTGAGCTATCGAAGGTATGATGTTCATATTCGACGAATCGGTATGCTTTCGATTATAAACGTGTTATACAAGTTAATGCGTAACAGCATACGTCGGATTGGTGAAAGTTGCACTGTATGTAGAGTACGTACATTCATCGGCACAAAACTATGTAACATTTAACAGTCTCGGCACTTTGTAGCAATTTTACAAATATCGTTGTGTACCGTCTACTAAATAACGATCCAAGATCTATTGCTGTATTGTTAACTTTTTGAGTAAACATTTATAAGATTTATAGAATTATTTCCGCAACTCCACTTCACCATCATACGTTACGACATAGGTGCGGCTGGATTCTATCCTTTTATAGTTATTTCACCGCGCGTTCGATCAAAGCGAATCGAATCGTCGTTGATCGTACGCACGTCAAAGGATTGGTAATGTCGTCAGCGTCGGTGTTTCCGTCCAATATGAGGTGGGTACCTACAAAAGACTCGACTCGAAGACGAATGCAGATGACGAGTGCGTTACGACCACATCACCACTTAAGGTCAGGAGGGATTGTGTTCCAACATGTAGCCAATGTAATTCTCATATCCCGATTTTATATCTGTATATATGGTAGGTACAAAATTAATAATAAAGTAACGGTTTAAATATTTACGGAATACGCTCGTAAATGTTTTTTTTCTATCCGAGTTGAAATATTAGATATATAAACAAAAGATTATCGCCATGAACCAGTGAAATCTATTTATTATCGTTATCATACCTTCGATAGCTCAGTTGGTAGAGCGGTGGACTGTAGACGGTGAATGACTGACATCCATAGGTCGCTGGTTCAAATCCGGCTCGAAGGAGTGTTTTTTACACATTAATGTTTTTTATAACAATAGCAATGGGAAAAACTACTTAACACCTCGTTATTAAAAGTCCAGTAAGCGTAGTGGTACAGGAGTGAAAGCGTGGATTTCTTACATCCCGTTGAACCCTGTTAGGCACCCTACACCTAGGCATGTTGCAAATTGCATAAAACGTGCTGCATATTGCATGTCGCATATTGCAAGTTGCATATTGCATTGAAAGTTGAATGTAGATTTGCAAGATATCATTGTTGTAAACAAACGTCATTTACCATATATAGGACCACTGCACTTTTTATAATTTCATTGTAATTTATTGAAAATCTTGAAATAAATTAAAGTGAAATTGTGTAATATGCATATCTAATGTTATAAGATAATACGAGAAAAAGTTTTTTTTTGAAAATATTTCGGATTTTACGAATTTTAACGTAAAAACCTTTGTTTATAAAAATCACATCTTGCTGTGTAACAAGGTATAGAACAATAACTACAATACCTCATTTTTTGTTAGGGTAGCCCACAAAACATCTGTTGCACGAATTGGCCGACTCGACCAGTGAAATACCACGACTTCACAAATGACTGGTGTGAAGTAGTGTTATGCGTTCCGTCTGATGAGTGAGCTGCCGGAGGCCTATTTGTAGTCCTTTTCACCTTCCCATCCTTTGCCAATAAGAAAGGATGGGAAGGGGAAGAGGACTTTTTCAACTTTCCATCCTTTGCCAAGAAGAAAAGTATGGGAAGGGGACTTGACGGTGAAGGGGATGAATAGGAAAGGGAAATAACCATTTTCTGTTTATCCCCTTCTCTGTCCGTTAAAGGTAGGCAACGCATCTGCAACTCATTAGCTTGTTGCAGATGTCTATGGGTAGCAATCACTTGATATCGGATGAACCGCATGCTCGTTTGCCACCTTTTACTATAAAAAATATATCAAAAAATCTCCTTCGAGCCGGATTTGAACCAGCGACCTATGGATTTCAGTCATTCACCGTCTACAGTCCACCGCTCTACCAACTGAGCTATCGAAGGTATGACGATAAAGCTTTACAATTTAATTGTTTACAACAATCACATGTGCATTACGCAAGACTTATACGTAGACGTCTGTTTGTTATAAAATAAGATAAACATACTATAATGAAAGCACGTAGGACTACATTCACTTAACTACAACAATAACGAAACATGCACATAGACATTCTCTCACGTATTTTGCTTATACATAAAACCACAATATAGTCCTTTACTTGTAAAATAATTAAATAATGGCAGTCTCAAGAGAACCCATAACCGACAAGTATGTCCATTAAAGGAGTTGCCTTCCTTCTCTGCAACTCATTTTCTATTTGCAGATACCTATGGGTAGCAGTCACTTAAAATCAGGTTAATCGCTTGCTCGTTTGCCACCTTCTTCTATAAGAAGGCATGGGTAGATGTATGGCAGAAGAAGCGAAAGCGGTATGCAAAGACCGTGTTAAATGGTAATCTGTCATCTTTGCCTATATCTCTGAATTAAGAGCGTAATGCCCTTTTGTCTTTGATTATTCCTTAATTGATGGTAAAAGCAGGTAAATGAGAAAACTACACCAGTTGGGGACTAATCCCTCGGATCTTTTAAATAGAAGTCGGGAGCTGTTACGGGCGCACGGTCATTGTAATTCGTACATTTAACAATACTCTTTGTACACTCATACATTTCGTACTACCTTATAACTAAAATAATAAATTTAACCTTACCCTCTCTCTGACCAATATTTGGAACTAAGTACCCGTTAATGGAATACGGAAAGGTATATTTGTCCATAAAACACCTAATGACGTGATCATTATCCTCCGCGTGATGTGCTATGAGCCTGTAGGACAAATTAAGGATAAAGAAAATGAGAAAGAGTGGGAATGGTAAGGGCGAGAGAATTGGGCCTCTGGTACTGATACTCCATCTATATATTTCGTGACGTTGTGAGACTTCTCCAATGTGATATTAAACCGAACAGTTATTTATTAAGATAGTTTTATCTATCGGCACAGTGCATCTTCATGTGTTCCGCATTTAACAGATGTACAGTTAGTACATCTGTTAAATGCGGAACACATTGGCCAAAGAATCCGCAAAGACATTTATCTTCAAGTGGTCACGTACAACGTAAATCTTGAGTAATATAAAAGTAAGATTCCTTCGAGCCGGATTTGAACCAGCGACCTATGGATGTCAGTTGTTCTCCATCTACAGTCCACCGCTCTACCAACTGAGCTATCGAAGGCGCGTGTATGTTACTGAATAAATTAAAGTTATATTTATTAACTTTAAATATCTACAATTTAGTTTTGTGACAGTTATAAGTAGTTTGGTGTAATCACCAGTTTAATTACTTTTAAGAATTGCAGTACGTTAACTCCAATTACTGTGACTGTTTACACAGCCCTACCCAATATTTTTATTTTTATTGTCAATTCAAACAAAGATCCTTTTACTTATTTTTCAGCGGGACATTTAACTTGAAAAATCAAAGATGTTGGGTAAGCGACTAAGAATATGTGTATGATCTCCGTGATGTGTATTTTCTTTAAATTAGAATAATAATTTCTCTAATAGTAGAATTTAGAACTTGCCATCAAGGTAAATGATCCAAAAACGTGTTTTAACATTTTTCGACAAAGGTATGAAGTAATATTAAATAAACGAATGTGAGTTTGTTTAGATTTAACTCCTTAACGACTCGACCGATCATCATGAAATTTTGCACACACATTGTTACGGGTAAGAAAATGATATGGGGCGAGGTACCTATTATCCCGATAGTAAAATTGTTCCCGAGGAACATAAAATCTTCGTTTATAATTAGGTTGTCAAGGTAATGTTTCTTGTTTTGACAATAACAACTTTTTGACACACGTTACCTATAATTCGAAGTTATTTATACGCGCAATTATCTTACTTACTCAGCGTGGAAAATGAGAAACGAATGCGTGCGAAGCCACGGGCAACAGCTAGTATTTAACATAGGATTGTTGAACGAGTCAGTACTACATATCTCATTTTCATAAATAAATAATGTTTTAGACTTTACACCGGTATGTAGCAAAAATTTCCTTCGAGCCGGATTTGAACCAGCGACCTATGGATTTCAGTCTTGTACCATCTACAGTCCACCGCTCTACCAACTGAGCTATCGAAGGTATGACGATGTATTTAAAAATATAAATTAAGTATCACCTTCTCATTTCGTACGTTAATATTTTGACCTCGATACGTAAAACATGATTAAAAACCCGTTTTATTGGACCTGTATAAACGTAGCTAGGCTTAATGGTCAGAGTTTTCTGTTTGTAAAGAACTTAAAGCTGGCGGAATACTTATTTTTGCTCCATAAGTAGCTTAATTTTCAGGTATGGGTGTACGCGACACTCTTCATTTTATACTGGGGAAGGTAACCGTTATAAGCGTTGGAAGACATACAAAATGTAGTTTACAGAAATGCAATGCAACAGCATGTGTAATATTCATCATCCATTTTACTATACGGATTTCTATAACTTGTAAGAATCCTGTCAGAGAAGATGAAGATGGAAGAAGTTTCAATCTAGGAAACGTTGCATAAATTAATCAACAAATATTATTAATAAGAATATCGTGGGACATTATTCACACACGGCTATCTGATCCTAAATTAAGCAGACCTTGTACTATGCAAACCAGATTACTGATATAAATCATATACTACTTTTCTTTTGTAAATGCATACTTAAATAGATAATCACACCCAGACTCAGGACAAATGGTCATGTGCATGAACATAAGCACAAATGTCTGTCCGGGGTGGGAATCAAACTCATGACGTGCGTCGTGAAAAGAAAGTATCTTACTAACCACGCCAACCGGCCCGTCATAATAGATAATTGTTGTGAATTATTTCCAAATTTACTAATGTAAATGCATTCTTTGACATAGAGGGGTGGGCATAGCGATTTGATTTCCTCCCTTAACTGAATTTAGAAAAGAATGGTAGTTATACCTTATCTCATTTTTTTTCTATATTCATTTTTCTTTATGTATCAAAATCTAACATAATCGTTTTCAGAACGCTTTGATTGTTATAGATACGTATTTAATGTTACCTACAAACATTATAGGCGCCATTAATTTACCCGGGCATATTGATGCCAATCATATAAAGGGCACCTTTCAAAGATCAAGTACGAGCCAGTCTGACAATACCGAGGGTTCCACAGCACTTATCATAAGGTCAAACTGACATTTCGAGGAGCATTTACGTTGAAGGAAATTCATAGCGTCAAAGGAAACGAATGTCACGCGAAATGGATACCCGAAGTGATAGGCGAAGAAATAATTTTACAGCAATCGATAGAAGAAATAGGAAATATAGTTGACATGTTACATCGCCAAATCAAAAGAATGTTCATGTAAACCACTTAATGCCTAGAGCCGAGTTAAATTATCCACTAGTCGAGTGTATAATTTAACTCGGCCATGGGCTAATTGTTTTAACCATGATGATGATGAAATTGTATTCCAGAAAAATTTAGCTCATAACAGGCACCATGAGACATGGATGCGGCCAAAATTTGTTTCTACATATTACAAAGTTATCACTTAAAAAAACATAGCATAGCACACCTAGGAAGACAGACGATCAGTTGCCTAAAAATTAAAAAAAAATACTTATTATCACTGGATACATCTCTGGATAGCTACAACCCGAAAAATTTGACTGAAATTTTTCTATTCAGGAATTCACAAACACAGGGAAATATTTTTGTTACGTTCTGATAAGTTAATAATTTTCCCATATCTAATTAGTGCTCGGAATATATTTATACCATTATAATATTTAAACTTTTCGATGATTGATTGGTAAAGGATAAAACCTTTACCAAAAATATAGATAAATTACGATTTTTGTCTGTTTTGGTTTTCTCTTATAACTCTTTTGTTATAGATCACTTGTCCAATATTTCAATGCATGATATTTTTTTTCAATTTTATTGCTTCAAATTTATCGATAGTAGAGATCTCGGCACATCACTATTTACGTATAAGTGGAATAAACGGACTTGAATCGGAGTCGCCTTGTCACCACCAATGAAATATAAATTGTAAACTTGAGACAGTGTTTTTACACACCACGCAATGTATAGAAGATGATTGTTGCATGAATCGAATGACTGGTCAGGAAAAACCATGTCACAGAATACATTCCTACTGTACGAGTAAAATTAATAATTTCAATGTAAATATTCGAGTGAATACAAATAAATAATTATAATAAGTAAAATAATAACGTCTAAATTATTTTTGATTATGTCACCTTCACATTGAAAAATATAATAATACATTATTTGTAAATATTAATTAGTATGGGCACACACACACGCAGGGATTCGAGCGTGGCAGCGTAGAGCGTGGTCATCACGGCAGGACAGCACGTCAT
This sequence comes from Papilio glaucus, assembly GCA_000931545.1. NCBI lineage: Eukaryota > Metazoa > Arthropoda > Insecta > Lepidoptera > Papilionidae > Papilio > Papilio glaucus. The sequence continues at coordinate 517,029 of JWHW01025711.1, read as the reverse complement.
ACAGTATTCCGTCACGGCATACAGCTCCATCTTACTGCTAAGGCGCGCCAATAAATGTTTCACAGCATAAAAATGTTAAGCAGCATATAATTTTGATATATATAATACAAATACATCCTAATACCAGTAGAATTATAGTCGCTTAGCGTGGTCGACACAGAACGACTATAATTGTGTTGATGTTATATAAGTAGATACAAATTCCCGCCGACAAATAAAGGCTACATTTTATAAAATTACTTAAACAAATCCTTTTAAGAAGTATCAGTCAAAAATACTTGCGCTAATTTACGATGGTGCGTAATTAAGTCAATCTCCCATTAAATCCCCCTTTCTTAGCGACTCGTCTCCCGGCTCGAGGCGCATAAAACGCGCGAAAACCTAATGCCATTTCACGCCGGAGTAAACCTTTCTCTCGGAGTTAACGTCTATTTAAACTCGGCTTAACTTAATCGATCGAGAAGGCCCTTAATTATGGCTTTATCTTAGGAGCAATGAGGATCGAAGTGAACGGATTTAAGTCGGCTCGAATCTAGCGGAAAGAAAGTTTTCAGTTCAGCTGCCTTGTACGGGCATTGGATTGGATAAAACTCATTACTAACTTTGCTTAATTTAATTTTATGTCTCCTAATCTATTTCAAAACGAGTGAATGTTAACAATTACCTGAGGCGCCTACATCATTTCGAGCTCTAGTCCATTTTGAGTTATGAGAGAAAGGAGAGAAAAGTGTGACCCATTGAAATAAAAGAAGCTATGTATAAATTTACATAGGATCTTATAAGTGCGGAGCTGAACTATAAGACCGTTAGCAGCCTCAACAGGTACATTAGGACACAGCGGGAAAGTTCGTATTCTTCTAATGACACCGAATTCTGCAAAATCAGTCAAGTCGTTACTGTCTGAAAACCTACAGGAGGTCTACAAATTAACGGATATGCAAACATACATATTACCATTACCCTCCTGTCAGCCGAGCAAAAAAAACAAAGAAGACAGAACAGGGAACACTGTAAGTTTATATTTGACGTATCATCATCGTCATCGTATACATCTTATTAATTATAAAAAATCCGTGTACATATGTTTTTACAATAACTTTCTTCATAGTCTTTAGTCATTATACTCGCAAGGTTTAGTGTTAGTTTCAATGAAGACGCACCGCGCAAACTGTAGGAGCGAGGTCTGTCTGTCTGAATTAACGTCGAACCGGCATCGCCGCCTCGCCGGGATATTAATATTCATAATCGAGTCTCCGTGTTGATATTAAGGAGTGTGCAGCGAAGGAAATCCTGATACTAATCTATTTTGACTCCGTCAACTCTATGTATAACCTTTCAATTATATTTAAACAATTGCAATGACGGGACATTTGTACCAATTAACTAAGTTAGTAAGTGATTATCTATAATGGCACAAGATAATTTTGACATCCTATCTTGTTAACACCGGCAATATAAATCTTATGTCTCATTGTACAATAAAACCATTAACTAACATAAAACCTTAATTTTAAGTAACACATCTAAAATCACAAGTCGCATCGATTTACGAATCTAATATTCATTTCTACATCGCCAGATTGGCGTCAGGCAGGTGGCCGGCCGTAAAAACTGTACACAAAACTTGTATACAGTATTTACTACGATAATACTGTGTGCCACATAAGTGAGAAAAGTGCAATGCGATGATTTCTATATTGCTAAGACGAGCCAATGGCACGGGACACAACGTCCTTTTTCTAGAAGCGTTACGTTATTTTAAAACAGTCATAGGTTGCTTCTGAGTACTGTAAATTACTCGGAACGTTGGGAATATAAATAGTGAAAATAAACGCCATAAAAGTCATAAAATTTGTTTAATATAATATCATAGCTTCGTCATGTTTATACCTAAAGTATAATTGTAGCCACCTGAATACGCTATACTCAAGAGATCATTAAATAAATCGCAGAATAAATCGTTAAAATAGCGTACCGGTGCTGTGGCCGTGTGACTTGCAAGTCGCGCGGAAAGCGCGCCCCGCCGGGACCACAAACCCTAATTATGTCTGAAACAATACCCCGCCTTATTTTTATACATTTTGTGCTCAATCATAATTATCCCAGCCGTCCTCTGGGAAGCATTGTTGCCGAAAATCAACGCCTTACCTCTGTGGCGTTTTCTATTACATGTCCCAATATACTTTTAGCCTTAAACAAACAAATGTATTTGTTATTCGCACTGACTTTTAAAAGATGGATTGACAATGTCCATAGTGTTTCTAAGCTACCTAGCAAAATATACTAAATACTTCGATAAGATAAACTATGGTATATGACGTATTAGTTATATATTTTTCATTATGCAATACATTTTTTTTGTTGTTTCTTTAGTTTTTTTATTAATAATAAAAACCCTTGCTTTGTATTTTGAGTTTTATTTCAATTTCCTACTTTGACATAGGTGCGTTATGTTTTTTTGTCCGAGAGTGAATAATAATCTCAAATGTTTAAATAAAAGAATAATTAATTTATAAAGAGTTAAGTATAAAACGCCACCATAAATCTCTGTTATTTAACGGCGATACAATGAAAGCCTTTGAAATCAAACAGCAGCTCAATAAAAGCGAGCAATTACCTGCGTCTCGCATATTTATCTTTTTCCGCGATGTAAATGCTTTGTGAGGACGAACAATAGCCGCGGGCCGAGGGGGGAACGGAGCGGGAAAGCTTCGAAATTTTTTAATTAATTCCGTCGAAAATATCAAAGTCACCGGACGGTCCGGCCCACCTACTAGTCGGAAATGCTATTACATTATAATAAAGTTTTATTTTAAAAAAGCTCGCCACTCTTTAACAGCGGAGCTCTGAAGTGGAGCACTCGAATATTTATCCCAATAACGTGTAATTAAATTGTATATCCGTACTTTTAAATAAACATATATAAATAATATTTTTCGTCGAATCCAGTAGCAATTCACATTCAATTCTCTATTTAAATATTATCAGATATTCGATTTATATGAACGTATGCCTGTGACATTTTGAAACTCATCGACCATTTTGAATTTGTTTAACTCGGTATGGGGTTATTTTAAGGAAATTTGTGTCATTCCGCGAGAGTGGGTACGGTTGCCGCTATGTTGTCACCGTGAAAATCAGCCATCTAGAAAACCCAAAGGAATCGAAAGAGAAAAGGATTTTCCGCATGAAATCATTGTTAAGTCGATGATTAATATTTCCTCTCAATTAATTTGAGAAAACATTGTACATTAGATGAGATGTTTTGTAAATATTACCACAAAGAGTATCAACACTTATATCTCACATCACATCTTGTCACGCCTCGTGTTTAGATTTTTTATTACAAAGTAAATAATGTAGTACAAAGCGCGGGTGTTCGGGTACTAATTAATCATCTGAATAATTAATTAGTTAATTAAGAATGTTATAGCGGTATTTTTTTAAATAACTTCTTGCTTAGCTTCTTGTAAAGTTAAATTTAGAACGGATTACTGTGATCACTTATTTACAATCCCCATATTGAAACCAAAATCCTTACAGATTCATTTTAAGTATAAATATTTCATATCTGCAGCAACCCACTAATGACAAAATTACAGCCTCCAATCTGAACGTTTCATTTATCTGAACAATCAAAGGGGACTCGTTGTTCAGACAATGTTTGATAAAATTTTATTACATGGACAATGGGCAGCCAAAATTAGCGCCATTAGCCCCCGCTCATTTAAATTGCCCTTCTATAGGGAATTATTGAAAGTACATAATTGATTTAATACTTCCCTTTGTTAACGGTTAACGTGAACGCAAATCGAATATTTTCATTTGTGTCGCAGTTTAAAAGGTCGTTTAAATTATTTGTACTAACTATAAAGAAAATATCATGAATTATTTCATATTGTTCAAACCTTAAAAAACTCACTTTAAAAGATTTGTCTGTGGTGGATTTCGTAATACTCAGCTCTATTGACATTGCCTTGGATTTTCTATCATCAAAACAATATTATAATTGAAACATGGTAACAACAAGCCTTTCTTGTAACGTGTGTATGTTTCATATATTTATATATTAGTGTTTACTAGTACTAATTATGTTGATTCGATCGCTACCTTACAGGATCAGACTGCTAGACAAGTCTAAACATTTCTCGAAATTTTAATCAAAATCGATCCAGTCGTTTCGTAGTGTATCGGGACACATGTCTACATACATACGCCTTTTGTATGTATATACAGAGAGAGATTAATTTACTCGCGATGTTTATTTTATAGACGATTGTGGTAACGTAGATTGTACAAATCTCTTTTATTTGAGTAAGGCAAGGCGTCGTTGCAAATCCGGTGGCTTTATCTGCACACTTTAATTGTTGGCGGGAGTACTATCGCGGCTTTACTGGCTGCGATTGCGGCCCATAAAATGTTACAGCCCTTTTGTTTCGAGCTCTTCATATCGCACTCTTGTCGCCTGTAAAATCCTATTATCATATTCACTTTGATTTTAACAACCATTTCCTTAATAATATACTTACAAATATACTTTTAGTATCTGTGTACATACAGATAAATGTGGATATATGTACAATCACGAACTTGATGTCTTTTTTGCAACAACGTGACAGACAAGAAATAAATTAAATGTAAAAACAAGGAATCGTTTATTTACATTAATAAATGTGGTAACTTACGGGCAAAAAATGTTCACTTATGCCTTAATAAAGTGGTTTTTTTTTTATAACAATGAACATTTTTATTATTTAAAATCACTAATACAAAAAATTACCAAATTATTATTATTATATTAAAAAATTTGAACGTTTCAGATTGTTTTAATAATTCAAAAAGTCTTAAATCCAATATGGACCTTAGTTTATAATAGATGTTATTGAAATAGATAAATATTAAAAAAAGCATCACGCACGTAAGAATGCGTGAGGCCTTTCTTATTGTAAACATGTCCCCAAAGTGTTTTGAATAATTTAGTTTGGATTCAGAGATCACGCTGTGCCTGTTATGTTACAAATCCCGCACATGCGATGCGATGCGATGCCACATCGACTCGCTTGATTTGTGTTTGAAACGTGACATCCGTAAGTTGTAGAAAAAACGTATCAGAAATATATCTATGCAAAAAAACTCGATTCACAATTTGATATTTGGTACTCGTTTGTTTATTTTGTTTCATAATATTCGCATACAAGAATTTTCTTAGTGTAACGTTTCTGAAAGGCTGGTCAACGGAAAAACGAGCTAGTTAACTGGCAAATGTTTAATGTCAAATATTTGAGAACTAGGAGCAACTTATTCTGTTTTTTTTTTCAAAAATCGATTTGAAATTTTGACATGACTTTTAACTGGACCGGAGTTTAATAAAAAAATTAAAAACCTTTCCGGGCGTAAATCTGGAGAACAATAATCTTATCCTGTTAAGGGTGTAAAAGAATTCACATGACTTCTTTTTTTTGGACATGAAACATTCGGCTCGAACAGAGAAGTACTATAGCTTATAGTAAGGCGGTTAAAGGCCTGATCCCTTCTTCCGTTCCATATCCCTTTTCCCCTACACAACCACTAATATTTGTCTATTATATAGACAATTTTTATCGACTGATCTATTTTGCATTAAAACTCAGAGTGGCGTCGATTTTATTACCCCTATCGAATAAAATCGAACAG
>JWHW01025711.1:488563-504712 GCA_000931545.1 Papilio glaucus | reverse complement strand
GCGGCGCGACAGCTTAGAAAATAACTTTCCTGTCGTATAACGTGAAATTTAACACGAGAGGAGCGAGTTCGTACCTTGATGAGCTTAAAAAGATATTAATTGTTGAACACAACAATACATACAGTGCTCAAAGTATATCTAATGTAAAATACCTCGAAAACAAGTTCCGACAACGATTTAGATGGATCAAACTTGGCCTTAATCATCGTAATACGTTAATTGCTATATTTAGTTTTATGTAGCGCAGAAAATTAAGAATGTTGACGTCAATCGCTGCGTTGCTACAGCTTGTAGCCAAAAATATTTTAGTCCGCGCGAAAACGAAGTTTTGTTTGAAATAAACCGACCAAGTGCGAGTTGGACTTGCACACGAAGGGTTCTGTACCGTTATTTATAAAAACCGCAAAAAAGTGTATTGTATGGGAATCCTTAAGCATTTCTTTTATTTTAATTTAACTATTTATTTTTAAAGTCTAACTATCACATTACATGAGATACAGAACAGACAGACAGACAGACTGACGGACAGTCGAGGCTTAGTAATAGGGTTCACCTTTTACCCTTTGGGTACGGAACCCTAAAAAACACGAGTGAACCTTACAGTAGTCACATATGATGTGTATACATATCTGACATCTTACCTTGAAAAAAAGCAACCTCTCGTAAAAGGTACCTTCTGAAGACCAACTCTAGAACTAGAGGTGGGCGCACATTGGTTAAATCAAATAGCACGCGCTTCCCCAAACTTCTGTTGTATGTAACAGTCCGTCCTCCCCTTCCGTCCCTCTTCTTGAATTCACTCCAACAGATTGCACAAAAGAAGGCGAGAGGAAAGATGTTACACATCAAATAGCCGAAACTATGCCTAGAATCTCAGGTTCCTAGGCCCAGTAGTTTCTGCTTTACGTTGATAGTTTGGTGAAATTCCTCTTTGATATAATGATATTCTTACGAAACAAATTTATGCTGCAAAAGTAAGTGGCATTGTTGACAGAGGTCGTTCCAGGAGACCTTATATCGATCATATTGGTGACATATTAAAGAAAGGCGATATATCCAAAAGTATAAGGAGTACCGTAACCGACGAGCATGAATGCGTAAATGTGGGTATGTAGAAGAAGGTGAGAGAGGTGTGCCACGATTGCGCCAAATAAAAATCCATCTCTGCCTACCCCTCTGGTTACGGGCGTGAGCGCATTTTTATATAGATATTTAGTACAAAAAGGAACAATAATCACTACACCAGATATACCGTGCTTAGAGCATAGAAATACGACATCGATAAAGTGTTTGATAGCACTACTCGAAACAAGAACAGAATCAATGTAATGTTATTCAGATAACGTCCATGGGAAATCCAGACCGCCTCGAGCCGAATCTATCTTAAGTCGTAGTCGAATCCGCCCCAACGACACGGTACATCGAAAGTTCGTTAAAGTAATGTCACTCTATCTCGCCGTAGCTCTCTCGAGACGAATGAAATGATAATATAAAATGGTACGTGTAGAAAAGGGACGAAAGAGTTCGAGTTACGGCGGATAATGCCGTATAATCACAGTTTTGTTTTCCAATCGCTGCTAACGATTATTGGCTTGTTATTCGGGTGTCGTTTTGAAATTGCTTTAGTGCCCTAAGATAAGTCGTTAGCAAGTACAATAAAACGGGAGGGGACCGCGATTAGTTCACTTCAAAGCTCGACGTGATTATCTGCTTGAGCACCTATTGACACTTTTGTTTCTCTTTTCTGCTTCTAATGACGGTCGTCGGTTACTTAAATAAACTTGACTTAAAATTACGGCCACGACTCATTTTTTCAAATTATTTATTTATAATTTTCACTTATTTGAATACAGTACAATGAACACAAAAAGTGACAAATACATTATCAAAGTACTATTTCCCTGGCTGCAAAATTCCTATGACCATTGAGTGAGCCAGATAAATAAATATGCGCTCCCACCCGTTACCCAGAGGGGTAGGCAGAGATCATCGATTTCCATTTGGCGCGATCCTGGCACACCTCTCTTGCTCCTTCTACATTCATACATTTACGCATACATGCACGTCGGTTATGGTTGCTCTTTATATCGCCCTTTTTTAGTAAACCACTAATTTGATCGATATAAGTTTTCCTAGGCATCCCCAACACTGCCACTTACTTTTGCAACATATTTTTTTTCGTTATTCTCTCTTCCTTCATCATGTATGATTATACATAACCTCGATAACTTCTTTAAAAAATACCTTTCACTTAACCTAACACTTAAAAACGTATTCCACTTTCACAATTAAAATTCATCGTTAGGCAAGTTCTTCCTTTTTGCATTGACGGTATTTATAAAGTCAGTGTTTTGAGTGAGACAAATTAATTCAGTATTCGGCAAACGGATACGGTAAACTCTTTTGGTACAAAGTATCGCAAGTGGGTGATTTTTTACAATTGCAGATTGGCTGGCAATATGCATATCCACTAAACTTTTGTCTGACCCAACCCATCTTTATTCATGTGTCTGTAAAATGCATATTTGTAACATCACGGCATTGTTAGTAAATTCACAACGACTTAGCTCCGAATAAAAAATTTAGAAGGAATGAGTTAGTTTTGAGCGGTTTCAAATATTCTCATTTTTGTGTGAAAATTAACTAAATTGGTAATGTAATTTTTTGGACTGCTAATTTTTATATTTTAATGGAATAGTCCAGAGAAAGCTAGAGAATGGAACGGACGAATTTTTCAATCAAAGTTAAAGGTGTTTTGTCGAAAACGATTTTAATTTCGTTTAATTTGATCATCATGCTGTTTTTTTAATATTAAAAAAAAAACAGCAGATCGTAACAAAACTGTACAAATCTCAACATTCGCGTTTTTGGTATACTTGCATTCTTTGATCCAATGTTTAAATAACCATATATAAACATGCGCTCAAACAGATAAAATTCTTACTATACACACAATAAGCGGACAACCATAATAATTTCAGTGCTCATATTAGATTTTAAACACGACATCCCACGTTTAGACTCGTTGTTTCTAAAATAAAATATGTCATGCATACCTTTATGCTCTTTGCGTAAAAATTCCGAATGTATATTTTATAAGAATATTATACCGTGAGCTTAACGTTTAAATTAGTTTGCTCCCCTACAGAAGGACCACGGGGAAGGGTTGCGAAATTTAAATTACAAATAAAAGCACAGAAAAATATTCACGAGTGGTTAGTGTCTCAATAGGAACGTCCTTTAATTAACGTGGATAGGGTAATAGAGCTCAATTTATTCTAAAAATGTGACGCATTTTGAGGAGTTTATTGTGTTATTCAATAACTACACTAAAGAATACAACTTTTATTTGAGGTTGAAGATTGAATAGACCGACCATTTATTCAAACATAACATATATCTACTTCGCTTGTATTTGTATACGTGGATTTGTAAGGAGCATCAAAAACCCGTTTAGTAAAAAATATGGATTTGAGAACTACTAGTTGAGATTACTGCTAGACGAGATTTAAGAGGGATGTTATAATTAACGATTTCAAATCTCATTCAGCAAACATAAGAATTACATCAACCATTAACGCTATACCTACTTACACAGTAAAGTGCGAAACATTATATAAATATAAAGCCAATCGGTGGCCAAAATAAAGGTAAACTTATTTTGCTGTTTTATTATTTCATCTAGATTATCGAAAGATTATACGTATTATACGATACGCTTTCATATGATAGTGGATAATTACGAAATTAGTTCAATATAATTTACACATAAACTGTCTTTAGTGCCACTTCACAGCGTCAATAGTTGGTTGTTTGGTTATTAAAGAATATTTTTATCATTTTTTAATCCCTGTTTCGATCGACGAGCTCCGTTTCGAGCGAATCGTCTCGGTCCAGGGCGCGAGTCGTTCGACCGTGACACGTGTACCATATTGAAATCTATCAACCGAATCATCTACGTCACGTAGCGACTGCCCCGAGGAATCTTTCCTTTCGAACTACCTATATTTGAAGTTTCACGTCTCACTGGACATCAGCAAATGTAATATGGCGATTCATCTTTAATATTCACATATTCTGAATATCTTACAGGACCCCAAGAAATTCAATATCCCTGACGTCAACTGAAATATAGATATAAATTTAAGGTTTATAAGAAACGGGATTCTTACCTCGATTAGCCTTTTTTGAGCTCCCGATATTTCGGCACAGTTGCATGCACCATGTACACGGCTCATCGTGGTAATAATCCCGTTTCTTACAAACCTTATATTAGTAAAAACCACGAAAGTTTAAAGTTATATATTGAACTATAGATAATATTATATTGTACTACATTATTTTATTTATTCGGTGTTATATGTTCTTTACCACATTATTAATACTGATACAATAAACAAAAGAAAACCGACTTCAAAAAAACTATATTCAAAAACAACAAATGCATTAAAAAGTGTAAAATAATTTTACGCAATTAAACATAAGAATCAATTCTTAATCATATTTATTTTTGGAGTCATCATATTAGTTCATTGTTCATTACAGTTTTACTGGAAATACATTTCTAACTTTTATCATTTAATAAGTATCTCTATACAAAAGTAGTTTAATACTGAAATACAAAGTGTTTAATGTCTCCTGTAATTATAAACCAGTCTATTGATTCTGCTAGTTTCCATTGCTCTTTCACTTCTTGGAGTAATGTAATATGAATTGTCATAGCTCGCATATCGTCGATGACTTGGCTGAAAATCCAGATGTAAATAATCGCCTTCCTTGCGTTTTAGCTGTCTTTGGTTGTTGCCATCGTATCTCGGATCTTCGTAAATTGTTATTGTTTGTTTTCTTTGAGTTACAACGGGTAAATTCGAAGGATAATGAGCTACCGGTTTTGCTTGAGATTCTTCGAAACCATATCCATAATTTGAACCATAACCATAACCGGTATCATAACCCAAACCATGATCTTCATAACCAGGACCTCCATAATCTGCATTCCAACCTTGATGTCTATCCCATTTAGGTCGTTCCCACTGGTTACGGTCATCCCACCTTTGCCAGTCCCACCCTCGATTTTGAGGCACTTGATATTCATGGCGATTGCGGACATTATCCCTTCTATGAGTTCCATGATTATTCCGATGTTTATTATAATTTTCATAGTCGTCTAAGTAATGCTTTTTCGCATAATCTTGATGTTCTATTATCTTGTTCCCGTTATCTTCGTAATTATTGTGACCTCTACTGTTGTAATTATCTTGAACATATTGTTGTCCATTGTTATGACCTCCCTTGTAACTCCTTCGACCCTGATTATCGTTGGTATTCAATTTTGTATTATATGCTGACTGATCATTTTCGTCATTAAAATCATCAAAATAAGTGCTTTTATTGGATGATTCGTCCTTATGATACGAATTTTGAAAACCTTGTTTATGGTGACCCTTTTTGTGGCCCCTTTTAAATCCGCTCGTTTCGTTATCTTCAAGTTTATCTTGCTTATTGGTGTAACCGGCATATGCGTCATTGTCTGCTGACTTTTTACTGTCATGTTCCTCTTTTACATACTTAGAATCATCAGCAGCCTTAGTGTATTGGTTTATATGACTGTCATTAATTTGGCTTTCGATATGATGATTTTTCTCTCCCTTTTCCTTGTCGTGTTTGACTGATTCTACGCCTTCGTCATGTGATATGTCTTTTAAATGATCTTCTAGAACTTCCTTAAGCACTGATGCTCCGATTTCCGAACTGAATATTATCACACATAAAACAACACAAACATAGTCTCGTATTCGAACAAGCATTGTCTTAATTATAACCAAGCCAATTGAAGCTATTGCGACTGCAGTGTTTAAAAGTCTAATGAATTAAAATTCTATTACATAAGCCATTTTATAGTTATTGGTTCATTTAACTTCATGGTTATTTACAAAACAATAACAGGAACTACTACTACTCTGGGTGCATTGTAACGACAATGAATAGTCAGGATCGACACCATGATTGGTGTCCTTGACGTGACGTCGGCAAAACAAAGTAGCCTCTAGGGCAGACAAATCGAGGTCATGGTTTTGGTATGGGACATTGACGTCGGCTTGTTAGTTAATTTACAGATATCCATAATAAATATTGGGGGTACACTACAGCTCAACTTTTTTAGGTATAGTCCCTATCTGTAATTAGTAATGGTCCGACTGACAGGAGGATTATTCGCGGGTATACAAACTCGGTCCAGTCCGGTCCTTTGTGTCTTTCTGTAGCCTAAACAGTTTAACCGCTTTTGAAGAATGAGGTGTTATTCATTTCGTCTTCTTCCCCGGAGTATCATAGGGATCGTGCAGTAATTCGGGTTTATTGTTTTTTTTTTTAATTTATCTATTGTTTGTTTTACTTATTAGCAATTAATAACCGTCGTCGTTTCAGCTAATAATCGTCCACAGCGTCGACCGCCAATTCGTACGTGGCTGCCATTCTAGGACCTTTCGACCCCATCGGCCATCTTTTCTGTTAGAACAATGTAACCAGCCACTTACCGTGGGTTTCCACTGACGTAAAACTTATTGCGATACAAAGTTTCTCTCTATCTTTCTCTCTAAAAAAACTGAGATGACAATATGTTTTGCGTGAATGTTTTCGGCAGTGTAAATCCACGGTAAGGTTTGCAGTGAAGATAATAATAAAATAATGTATTGGTATGTAAGTAAAAATTGTTTGGAGGACATACTCTTAAAATAGACCCCATGTTCGAATCTTAAGCAAAACTATTTTTTTAATATTTTTGTTAATATTTTTAAAATTTACGCTATTGCGAACAAAAGTAATATGTAAAAAATGGTCGAAACTCGGGCCGTTAAACATAGGTATATCAATTTAAATATTTTCATATAAGTAGCACATTTTCATAAGTTTTGAAAGCCCCTATTTTTCTTGACCCCGATAAAAAAAAATCAACTATGTACCTCTATATTCGGACCTCATTAAAAACTAATAGCGACTCCTGCTCTAGAGCACGTTTCAATCACACACGCAAAGCGTCATTTCAAATGAACATTTCCTCAGATTATTCTAACTATATAAAATGCAGTTTTTAACTATTACTAGCTCTTTGCAGTTGTCTTAAGCGGACCATCCAATCGCAATTATCGGGATTATGAAAGGAATATGTTGAAATAATCGAATAAAACCAAAGATATTCCAAAACATGTTTATTAAGGTAATTAATGTACATATACAATGTTGAGAAAATAACGATCATGATTTTGACACAAACAAGGAGAAACTTTTAACGCCAAATTCAAAGAATAAATAATACTTATAAATTAATCGTATTCCAGGGTTTAAAGAAATTATTCTAAAATAAATTACTACAACTCATTTAAATATCTATTTAGTTTGATGTAGGAATTTCTCAAATAATCTATTAGTCAGTAGTATTATACCTAGTTTATTTCAGCATGACATTTTGTATGTAAAAAGAACTACTAGAACTACCCACAAATACCTTCTTCGATTTTCCCTAAGTGATATATGATCAGAATCATCGTATCCTTTCCCTGTTCCCAATATATGTGGAGTTGGCACTACACGTTTTATTCTTTCAAGTTGTTGTATCATCCATAATACCAGTAGTCACTCCATTCTTACTCGTGTCACATATCTAAGAGCTCTCGCATTTACATGAACATATAAACTTTAATTTTATAAATATTTTAACAGTGGTAGAGCCCGCAACAACGTCTGTTGCTCGAATGGGCCGACTCGACCGGTGAAATACTATGACCTCACAGAAAACAGGCGAGTCGTACTCTGCGTTTCGACTGATGAGTGAGATGCCGGAGGCCTAATTTCAGTCCTCTTCCGCTTCCCATCCGTTCTTCATAAGAATAGAATGGCAACGGAAAGAAGACGACGGGACGGGAGGGAATTACGGGGAAAAGGAAATATCCTTTTTCCTGTGCCCTTCTCTGTCCATTAAAAGTAAGCAACGTATCTGTAACACATTTGCTTGTTGCTGATGTCTATGGGTAGCGCTCACTTGACATCAGGTGATCCGCTTTATCGTTTGCTACCTTCTTCCATAAAAAAATATGAAAAGACAGTGTTAATACACCATTGATTTTCCGTCGTCATTTCTGTAATTTTAAATACATAAACTCATTAAATTATTGCTATAAAATACTGATTGTAGGTTTTAGATCTCAGATAAAATGGCATGCCAAAATAAACATCTTATATTAACAGCTGGAACTCTTGATATTGCTTGATATACAAATAAACTTACAACAAAAATGCAAAAAAAAACTTAAGAATTAGCATTTGCTATTTGCACCGCTTGCATTTTGCTTTGCGCATTCTTAGTTTAATTTGAAGCACAAAAATTATTCTTTTAAATGCCTTCATATTTTTCGGGCAAAGACTAAATATTATACATTGTTATCAATATTTTATAAATGTAGGATGACAAACCACTTATAAATAATTTGTATTTTTTATAACACCAGCAGCAAAATACTTTTAAGGTTTGGCACAAGGTACATATACAAAGAGTATGTACAGGCTTCATGGTACATATGACGCAGACCGATAAGGAACTTCGGCAGTTTATAATCGGACTACGGATATTATAAGCTGACAGTAAATTGTGAACTTAACAAATCATATACATTACTCGACAGTTTATAAACTTCAAAAAATCAAATCATCAAATTGTAAACTGATATTTTGCTTGCGTTATTACGTTAAAGTTTAAGGTAGAATGGAAGTTAAGTATAACTTAGGTTCATCAACTTGAACATGATAGTTATATATAAAATTAATCTCTTAAAAAGATGTTTAACAAAGAAAAAAATGTTTGTTGCATATGACATGATAAGTTAAATTGTCAATGAATCGTTCAGTTTATAATCTGCTCAGTTCTATTATAAGCTGACGGAGATCACCATAGTTTGGTTACTCATATATGCTGAAACTATGAGAAGTCACTTGTCAGAAGTGTGTAAATAACAAAACTAATCGCACACTATATACCTCGCATTCAAAAGAAGCGATATGAAACTTCATTTATTTTACATACAGCAAAGGATTGTAACAAATTTTCGTCGTTTCATTACGATTTTCATTTCATTGTTTCATTCTGATAACATTAGTCTATTCACACGTCATAAAAATGTGTGAATAGACTAATGCTAAACTAGAGTGTACCGCGGTCAAATCGTCATTCAACATCTGGTGCAATTGTGATCAAAACCTAGTTTATCCATTGTAAAACTCTATGAATGCCACACTAACAAGTTTATAAGACAGAATTCCATATTTATCTAAAATAAAGAGAGCAAATAATAAAATCTGATGATTGAAATGTATTGCTAGTACCTTTCAATCACCTGATTTTACATTTTCTTTCACAGGAATGGAGCCTATAAATTAACCGAACCAGGATTCTCCTTGACGTCATGACTATTCGTCACCTCTTTGTATATGCTCTGTGGGTACTCATTCACGCTGATCCATTCATCGCTTTCACACTTAACGCGTCTATCCTTCTTTTAAGTTCTTCTACAAGATTGTCCCTCGGGACTTCTTGTTCTTCTCTCGTTGTAATATTCCTGATCTTGACAACTCCTCGTTTTAGCTCCGATTCACCAAGGACCACTGCTAAAGGTATGCCATTCTCTTCACAGTGTTGTAATTGATTTAACATTTTTGGGTTTTTCTTGTACGACTGTTCAGTCTGAAATCAACATTATCATGAAATTAGTATAATCCATACTAAGTTTATATGTAAGTCTGTTTATTGGATTTCAAGTCAAAACCCGTGAAATTATTTTTCTGAATATTGGCATAAAGATTAATTTGACGTTGAAGTAATTTAGACTATAATTTACGACAAAATATAATTTTTAAGGCAGCGAGATAGAATAAAATTTATATGGACTATAGCTACCGTGT
Source organism: Papilio glaucus (assembly GCA_000931545.1). Taxonomy (NCBI): domain Eukaryota; kingdom Metazoa; phylum Arthropoda; class Insecta; order Lepidoptera; family Papilionidae; genus Papilio; species Papilio glaucus. The sequence goes on along the minus strand of JWHW01025711.1, from coordinate 494,761 downwards.
TATTATTAGATAGGATTAAATTATAATATAAAGCTTATATTTCGTAGTGCTAACCTTAATCCCCGCATTCCAAAGTTCAGCGCAAATCTTCATGCGTTCCTCCAGGAAGTTCTTCTGAGCGGATGCGACGTAAACCTCTATATCATTAGTGCGCACATTTATATCGCCCGAGGCCAACTTGGCTTCTAGTATGGAGAATATACGCTCAACGCCGATACTGACTCCGACACAGGGCACCTAGAAACATCCAAATGAAAAATAACTTTGAAACTTAAGTTTAAATAAGGCAATATATTTAAGAAAATAACTACTTTATTTAAACATCATTAAATAACTGCTTTACGATGCAAAAGGAGAGAACACTAAAGAGAGACGATATTAAGAGTATCCGTAATAGATCAGGGTATATCCATATGTTTAGAAACGAGAGTTGTGCCAAGACCGTGACAAATGGTAATCAGTTATTTGTCTGCCTACCCCTGAGGGTTACAGGCGTGAGAGCATTTCTCGAAATCTTAACGCGGTTACCTGTTTGTTCTTCGAATCGAACATCCCGACAAGGTTATCGTATCTACCGCCCCCCGCTATCGAACCAACTGCAAGCTCCTCATTGCCCACTTTGATTGGATCTGTAATTTAAAATGAAAACAAATAATATAATCGCTCTTTATCATGTAATCATTTTAATTTCATGTCTTAAATGCCTGTTGCCAGCCAGTTTCACGATATGTAAATTAAGAAATAATAAAGCTTATTAATAATAGGTTTAAAAATCACCGTAAGTGTGGAACGTTATTGATCTAACTATTATATAAATGCAAACATAGACGTCAATTCTTAGACTATGGACATTAAATATAAATGTATCAATTTTATTAGAATCTCGGGGAAACTTTTATACATTTCACATTTTATTATTTTTAACGTATCCGATATACTTCGACACGGTAATAGTAGATTTTATTTATACTCTATAATATATTTTTGGTCGCTATTATTCACATTTACTTTTTACATTATTAATTACGGGGTATAACATAGACGAGTTAACCTAACAAGTTAGCAAGTTAACTTTTATCGATCAGATTAAGCTTTAAATTTAGCACACTTGTTCGTATTGTGATACACCAATGAGGCCGTACAATCTCCAAAACACTCCAGAGATTGTGATGATTTTACTGATTCTTAAAAACTTACTGATATGCAAACAGTTTTACGTTTGGAAAACGTACGTTACGTTCGTGAAGGCTGATTGATAGAAATGTAAGCTAGATGTAAATAAAAACTACGCCATCAAGCTGCCAATTGGATGCTTGGCCATTAAGCTGCCTTGATATTATAATAAAAACAAAAAGTTATTTAAACTGTCGTGGTTTTTACTAATAAAAGGTTTTTAAGAAACGGGATTCTTACCACGATTAGCCTTTTTGAGCTCCCGATATTTCGGCACAGTTGCATACGCCAATAGTTAGCCCGTGACCATGGCGCATGCAACGGTGCCGAAATATCGGGAGCTCAAAAGGCTAATCGTGGTAAGAATCCCGTTTCTTACAAACCTTATAATAAGTTATTAAACTTGTATTTACTGAGGTACTCAATGTGACTAGTATTCGTAATGTTGAACGACAATTTCTACCGGTTATATGACAGTGGAATAACGTCCTTGGCTTGATAAACTTAAAACCGGTCCTAATTCCTAATACCGTCTAGTCAGAAGGCTCGCCGTCTTGTCGGCATTGAAAAAACATTTTCCGTTATACAACGCTATACTAAACCAGTTTACAATATAAGGTCTTAATTTTCATGACTGTGATAATATCTCACTCTCGCACTATGATGCAAAAGACTAAAAATCGTAAAGACAGGCAACATTATTCCATTGTTTATTTGAAATAACTACTAAGTCATCATTAGGCACTAATGTGTGATGATCGAAACGGTACCAAAGGAAATTTCAGGAGCCCACTTCGATCGGGTTTCCGCGTCGTGACTGTTAACGTAAGCTGACCCGTGATGGCCGTTTCAAGTAGACGCTTAAGGGGTCTTAAGAACGCGAAGTGGGATAATTACTAACGCTTAGAAGGTTTACTTCTATACAAAATATTTCTGTCAAAGTATTATTACACCATACAAACATATCAACTGCAGCAAGTTGTCAACAAAAGTGAAAGTGCATCGTCGTAATCCATCACAGTCGAATGAATATAAAAAGTTTAAAAACTACACAACCATGCGGCAACGATATTAAAATAAGATTATAACTACTCGCCGGTTTCACCAACTATTGTACTTTTGTATAAAAAACGGACGGTAGATCGTAATCATTTGGTTTACTATATATAGTATTCGCTATTTCGAAACATTTTAATACAAGAGATATACATATTTACACACATTTCATACATATTTTGATTAAAAAACTATAGACACTTATTGGACGTTTTTTTTTTTAATTTTAATCTCTAAAAATAAATTATTACTTCATTCTGCACGAAAATAATTTAGGAAACTAACTCATGCATAAATGTAAATGCCATTCTATATTTAAAAAATGTTAGCACAGTATATAAGAAAAATGATATAAACAAGAACTTACGTGTCAAAACAGCTTCATAAATAACTCCAGTATAATAATCCAGACCTCGAGCTAAGCTCAAGTCAAACAATATCTTATTCTTAATGCCGAGTATATCACTATAATTCAGAAGTAGCTTGATGCCTTCTAAACCTTCCACTGCCGCTTTGGACTTAGATAACTTCTCGTCTTGCAATAATTTCTCAGCTAATTCCGCACTACCATTTAATCGTACATATTCTCCAATTCTATCTGCAGCCTCGGGAGCTATTCCTTTCTCATTTATCATCTCCATCCTAACTTCCTCCCATGGGGACTAAAAAAAAGATAACAACCATTGAAATATAAAATATCTTGATTGTTATATACAATGCTAACTAATTATATGGAAACAGGATTTTTGAGTAAGTTGTCTACTGCATCTTTTCGAATTTTTGTCAGAGGAGAGGTTCTCTTAAGAGTTTCTCGCACAAAAGTGTATTCCAAAACTAAAACTAAACTTTTAATTATTTTTTTTTTATTATAATATGATGTATCTATGTAAGTATATATCTATTTCTAGTGGAATGAGAAAAACTGAAAATGAATTCTCTTTATTTTTATATGCTACAAAGTATAACTGAAAATAACATGAATTAACTCCAAAGGAAAAGATCTCAGTACTATCAATTGAGCAAATAATTATCTATCTAAATAAGTCAACAAAGTATTTGAACTAAGTTAATTAATACTATAGTAATTAATACTAATTACTTACTAATAGTAATAAATACTAGTTTAAAAACAAAAACATACCTTATCCAATTTATCCACAGTGGAGCATGTCGAACGAAATTTGTCTACTGGAACACCACATGCTTCAAACATTCCATCAAGCAGCCGCCTATGATTGACCTTCAGTACATACTTTCCAATATCAAGGGCATCCAGAATCTCAGTCACTACTTTCAGACACTCTACATCTGGGACCATCAAGTCATATTGACCAGCAATATCAAAATCCTGAAAATAAAATATTAAAAAAGATCTCATTAAAAGATAATCCAGTGTTGTTTATCTTTCAATGAGATATATATATATAGGCCAAATAGAAAGACCACCATAATTGACGACTCTCACCTAGCTCTCCTGATGCTTTATCAAAGCAATCTTACTTTGTAATTATGTGTACTAAGTAGTTGTCAATCAGTTAATCATCAGCAAACCATCTGCACGTGGATAATACATACAGTGTATGAAGATATGAGATATACTTACACATTGATAAAACTCTCTATACCTGCCTCTGGTCATGGCTGGATTATCTCTTCTATACACTTTAGCTATGTGATATCTTTTGAGAGTGTTGATCTTACTCATTGCCAAATAACGGGCTAAAGGTACAGTTAGATCATACCTCAAGGCAAGTATTTCACCACCTTGATCTTTTAAGTCATAAATCAGTTTTGAATCTTCTCCGTACTTTCCTGTAAGGACTTCCTGTAATACAAATAATATTAAAAGTTAAGCATATTAGCTAGCTTTGAGTAAACTTATCTTTTATGGGAATTAAAGGAACTTTATTTCAAATATTTATTTAATCAATAATAAGTGAATTATATTCAAATACCTTTAACTCAAAAACTGGTGTGTCAATGCATTCAGCGCCATGCTTCTTGAACACATTTATAATCTTTTGTAGGACATTATTCCTTATTGTCATTTGCTGAGGATTGTAGTCTCTTGTTCCCTTTGGAGTTTTAAGAACAAACTTTTGTGATGTCACATCCTCAGAACCTAGCTGTGCTTTCAAAGCCAATAGCTTACTAACTTCAACTTGAATCTATAAAATAATTATATATTAGTCATAAATATAAAAGACAAGTTTTAAAAAATCTAGCATTTTTCTACTAGTGTTCTAATATACATTGCAATAGCTTTCTAATACCTTGCTCTGAGATGAAGTTGCAAAACTATTTTTGTAACCATTGTGGCTAAGCAAATGGATTAATCGCAACCTCATTGCTATGTAAAACATTTTTCTTTTAATATTTTGCTTCAAAATTATTCACTATGGTTCCTTGTCACCACTGACGGTAAACATTTTACAACCGGAAAAAGAAATAATTCATAAATTACAATGATTTTAGCTCAAAGAAATATACTATAAACATGATTTTTTTAAAATAAAATAAAAATATTGCCTATCTGTGATAACTAAGAACCATATGGGGAGATTCAAGTTAAAAATTGTTGAATGTAGGGTGCATCAAAATTTTAATATAGTCTCATGTGCTTAAAATAACAAAATAAACATTTAAACTACTTCTAAAGAGCGACAACACAAACCTGCTCGTCATAGGACTTATCATTGCCTATTTGCAGATTTTTAAATGCATTTGAGGAGCAAGATACAGGAAAATGATTAATTTCTGACTCATTGAAACTCCGCATATGGTACCACCACCTCTTCGTGTATATATATTTTTGAAAATCAATATCTTGACCTAATTTATTTAAAATCTCTAAATCTAATTGAGTGGGAGCATATCCACATAAGTAACTAAACTGAGACAGATGGTTATCTATTTCTTCAAGATCGTCAGGAGATTTTTGCGTCTTCTGCTATAAATCCAATAGATTAATAATATAAATAAGTGATGCAACTCATAGACATGTTACAAATATTTGTACTAGATGTCATTTCTCACGAAAACAATAAATAACATATGAAATTAACCTTATCACCCGATTCCTTTGCAGCTTTCAACTTCCGTACGATATCTCCCTGTTCTTTAATTTGTTGTAGCAAAATTTCCTGAGATTCGGCCATTATAAAAGTAATAGTAAGTGTTCTTTTAGTGATTTCTGTCACAACCACTCAAGGCTACTGGCTAATAGTAAAGTAAAAGTAAGTACGGTATCTAACAAATAATTGTAGGTTAACCTCTCGCTATCGCTACACAGCACACAGCACCTTTCATTTCGTTTTCGTTCGCAATTCGTCAATTCATTCACAATTCGCAATGTTTCGGTTTTCAAAAGAAACCAAAACGAGACAAACGATCACGTCATCTCATATGTCAATTGTCATACGTCAAGACTCAAGACCTAGGATCAAGTATTATCTGGATTTTCAATGCAAATGACGTCGCGCATTGAACGAGATCGCAATATACAAACTGTGCTAGGAATGAAAAAGACTTCGAATAAATTTTTGTCCTTGTCAGAGTTTAAAATTTTTTCGTTGGTCACAAATAAAATTGTGACCAAAACAACACTGTGAGTTCTAATTTGTTATCACGTATACAGTAGTATTAATCAACCAAATTAGATAGTACGCTTAACATACCATTCACTAAGTTTGTCGGCCAATTTGGTCGATCAGGTTATAATTTTTTGATACATTGAATGATAAGATTAAAAATAGCATTATAAGGGAAAAGTGTAGCTTAAAAGTGAATTTGTGACTAGATTGAGAAAGGTATGCTTCGGTGGTTCAGGAATGTTGAAAGGATGAATGAAGAGAGAATAACGAAACAAATTTATGTTGCATAAGTGAGTGGCAGTGTTTGTAGGGGCCGCACCGGTGCGTTCCATCGGAGATCTCGGAGCCCCCTCCTATCGCACTCGAAGATGGCCAC
>JWHW01025711.1:457156-471759 GCA_000931545.1 Papilio glaucus | reverse complement strand
ACGAAAAGTTAGTTTAAATAATATATATTTTTTTATTAATAATAATGGCAATTATTGTAGTTTTTAAATTATTTTATGTTACATAAAAAGTTCCTTATTTAATAAGGTAAATAAATAATTTTTAGAGCACTGACTTTTGGAGTTTTATTCATTATTGTAATTTTTTCAAGGTGGTCTCAAACTTTTGACCGGCAGTGTATCTGCGGGCTTAATTAGTATTCCAACATGTTTGTAACGATTTAAATAAATTAATAAATACATAAATAAATAAATATGCGCTCACGCCCGTAACCCAGAGGGGTAGGCAGAGATCATGGATTTCCATTTGGCGCGATCCTGGCACACCTCTCTCGCTTCTTCTACATTCATACATCTACGTATACATGCTCATCGGTTATGGGTGCTCCTTATATCGGTTATTTAAACATAGGTTTAAATTGCGAAGAGTATTTAATATTGACAAAATAACATACTTGGGTGGTGGTAAATGTCTGAATTGATGCCAAGATGCTGGACTCAATCTGGGCTTTCCGATAGAATCATTGAACATAGACACGCTACGTGGTCGACTATGTTTCGATGATTTTTTTTCCCGATCAGAATTGCATGGGGAATCACTGGTCTAAAAAATTAAATAACGATTGTTTTAACTCTGCAGTTGTGTAACATATGGTTGTTGTTGGTTTTATTGAAAGTAATATACCGGCACAGGAAATATTTTTAGTTCCGGTGGCATTTTCTTTTTTCTTTTAGGATTTACTTTGACAGTTGAAAGCATTTTGTGCACTCTCCGCACGGGACTTAAGTTCTCTCCGAAAGATTCGTCTGACGAGCCATCAGTTATTGCGTCTGAGGTAAGATCTACAATCGTTCTTGACACCTGAAATTTATAAGGCATATTGATTGCTAATTATTGGTTTATTGAGGCCTGAAATTTTCTTTTATTAAGAAGTGATTTGTAGTCTTAGGCCTGTTGTACACGCTAAGAAAAGTCGCGGCGCCTATGCAAGAATTGAATGCCATTTCTACATACGATCTGTATACACTGCGTCGGCGTTGACCAAGAAAAAAAATCTTGGTTACGTTAGAAAAGACGCGCGACGTTGCTGCGGTTCGATAGCGGGAGCGAGGTAGGTGAGGTGATGATTGATTGCATACAAAAAAATTCTAGTAAAAAAATAAAAATGAGATAAAAGGTTATGAACCCATCAAACTCATTTTTAACCGACTTCAAAAAGTAGGAGGTTATCAATTCGTCTGTGTGTGTTGTTGTATGTTTGTTACCTCAGAACTCCGCTCATGGTGAACCGATTTCGATGATTCTTTTTTTGTTCGAGAGCTATCGTTTTTTTGGTCTATAGTTGGATGAGCTTAGTAAAGTCTCTTTTATTTTGTTACCTTTTTCATACTTTTATAGATGTAATATGCAATTTTTTTTGCCTCGAAATAACATTCTTGTCTTCACATAAATACGAAAATTAATATTGAAATTTAATCCTGAACAATGATTTTCTGACTGACAACAATAGTGCAGCGCATCCCACGTACGAAAACAATCTTGCTTGCCCTTTACACGTTCCTACTCGTCTCGTCTGCCGTAGACACGCTGAGTTTTCTTGCCTAGATCCGACAGGATTCTCATCGTTTACATGGTGAATTTGTTCTGTCTGCCGCAGACACGACGAAATTTCTTAGCCGTTAATCTCTGGCGTAAACGTAATTTGGAATGTAGTTTTTATTTACCTGCATTGTTTCTCGTTTCGTTCTTCTCTTTTCTATGTTTAATTTCTCTAACCTTATTCGTTGTTTCGCTGGTTTCTGTAAATTTAGTTTTATGGTTTTGAATTCGATTTTCGGAAGTCAACAAACTTTAATTCAGTTTATTTACACTGTACTTACATTATTTTTGTGTTTAATTGCTACTGGAAACAGGGGCGAGGGAGGTGGTGCGGTCTCATTTGCTTGAACTCTTTCTCTGGTAACTCCAGCTTCTGAGCTGCTGCTTGATGTATCTCCTTCATCACTGTCATACGAAGTTATGATATTTTAAAATGATTTACTTTCCATTTATATAATATCGCATTGTTGGTAGAAAATCAAACCTGGAATAATCTGAAAGGTCAATGTTTGTGGGTTCGTCAGCATTAGAACCTTCTTTAACCAATCTGGTAACGATTTTATTCCTTAACCGTTCTTTGCTTGGGTCCTCATCGTAAAAGTCTAATAGTGTTTCACAAAACGTACGTCCAAGACTTTCGTAATCTTGCACTGAAAAATGAGTAGACATTCTGCTTCCTAATTCTGTTCCGCCGAATGACGCTTCCATTGTGTAACTGTTGGAGACTCCTAACATCCAAACCACGACTCGTCCAGTGCCTTCTTTGCTGCGTTGTATACGAAATTTACAATGTTCGAAGGAAAACTAAAATTAAATTAAATCTTTTTATCGCTAAAACGAAAACATTTACTACTACTATAATACAATTAAGGCTTAAACTGTTTACCTTATCTGCGGCGTTCTTATGTAACATCAAAGGGAAAACCTGCTCTTGCAAATATTTATCGGAATTTCTACGGCTCTCACAGCCGTAAATAAACACATTATGTTTTCTTGAATGTGCATGTAGGTCCACATACATGGCGACTCCACATTCTTCCTGCAATCTAATCAATTATAAAATATTGTGCTTATTATTCTTTAAACCTTATGGGATAGTTAAATGTGCAATAATCAAGCTGTCTTTTGTTTCCATAGGATCAATCTTAAATGTGTCGCAATCGATGATTTGGGAAGTCAAAGTGGAAAGTGAATGCGGTGGAAAGTTTTGGACTTATGTAACGGGGTACTGAATGAATGCTGTATTTAACATTCTTCTTATCCGTTTCTGAGTTGTTGACTTGCTAGGATACAGTTACATTGGTTCCAAAATCGCCATTTGTAAAGGAATTAAATGCTAAAGTCTCTTTGTAATGTCTATTACATATATTAACTACTGTATAGAAACTTACCGCCGTATCATAACTTTGGTATGCCACACCGCAGGATAAGTTTCTCTAATGACCGTCCTGTATTGCCTATTCAGGTCTTTTCCGGTCAACGAACAACGGTTGTTGCCGACAATTACCTACAATAATAGTAACAATAACGATTTTCGAATAATGCTTTTATTAAAAATATAAAATATCTAGAGCGTCACTCACACCATCCGGATTCAACATTGGCACTAATTTGAAAATGAATTTTTCCCTCAGTTCGCGTGCTTGATTTGTATCGCCCGTCAAATAATCCATGAAACCTTTCATCATCCATGACGCAGGCGTTTCGCCGGGATGTACTCGGGCTGTTATTATTACTGCTTTCTTTTTCTGTAAAAATTGTGTCACTGAGTAAAAAACAGCATGCAATGGTCTGTATTCTACAGTTATGTAGGAACATATTTTTTTGTTTGCCAAAGATATACAAATGCTACACACAAAAGCAATCATAATTCTGCATATCTGATTGCAGCCAAATTGAAACGGCAAGCAAGGTTACACTATCATGAAAATCTTGATTGTTAAAGCTACAAATATGTAGCATGTCTCCAACAGCAAACTTACTTTTTGTTCCATTTCGTTAGTATTTTGCGGAGCAGTGATCGTAAGGTAGTAAACATTATTTCCGGCTAAAGTTCGACAAAGTAGTCTGAGTTTTGTGTATGTCGATTTAACGGGATGTGCCTGTAACCTGGATAAATAATCCTGTAAATCCGAGTATGTATACGGGTAGCAGTGGGCTATGTAAACAGCATCGTCTGAGTGTGGAAACTCTATGTTGAATGTAAGCGTATAGCTTGGAAATTGTTCCTCTTCTTCAGAGCTGTGAAAAATTGACTAAAATAATCAATCAGCTACAGCTACTTTTTGATAAAAAATGTAACGTTTAAGCTTGCAAAGAGGAGCTAACTTCACCTCGGTCAACTATGATTGTAAGAACTATACGTGGAGTAAAACTCTATGATTAGTTAATATTATAAACATTTTTGAACGTTCTTTTTGTTTTGTTCTATTGTGAGATATACAGAAGCAGTTTAGTAAACAGTCTTTACGTGAATTCGTTTTTATAGTATGCAATATTGTCGCCGCATCTTCTCCACCCGATGGAATGTAGCTGAGCGTCCTTGGTGGAGTACAACAGAGGTCGCATACCCTCGTTGTATAAACTCTCAGCCTTTGATAAGTTTACAATGGAAAATCTGAAAAAGAAATTGATTTTTAAACCTACAAGAAAATCTTATTTTTACTTTCATGGCTAATTGTCAAAAGTTGCGAATCTCCGACCTGAATTTAATTACCGAGGAAATCTAAGGTCAAAAAAGTGTGGTACAAAATATTTTTCGTAGGAATCACTTACGTGGAGATCCTTGAACGCTCTAACATTTCACTCGAGGATGTCTACCGAAGGGGGTTTTAGTGGGTAAAATTCCTCCATAACGCTTTCGTTTCTCTAGAGGACAGGATATCTTTAAAAGATTTTCCCCCGATACCAAAAAAAGGTACCACTTAATTATGTGCTAACACATTCACCTAGCAAAACATTTAAGCTCTTTTCAAGGAGCACGAATAGACATACAGACACTGATTTTAAGACCAACTGATAAAAAATGAAGTAAAAGTTAACAAACCTGTACATCATTTGTTTCTTTGTATTTGTGACTCGAAAATAAAACCATTGCATGTGCCTGTTTGTATAAAGATCCGTTCGCAAATGTAGTTCATAGTATGCGGAAGTGATTCGGATCGCTTTAGCCAGGTTGCCGCTTTCGAATCTAGATTCGAATCTCAGCTCGTCGTCACTGCTTGCACTGGTGCATGCGGATAGGAATAACCTTGATCCGCCAACTGTGGATCGGCTGAACTGAAATGTCATCTATTAACAGTACTGTCAGCATCATTAATAGTAACAAACTTGTGCAGAAATGACAAAAGTTTTCTGATTTAGTATTTAGTTATCATACATCGTCATTCATTTTCTGAAGAATCTAATGCTATAAAATGCTTCCTTCGGAAGGGTGACATTAAATGCCTCGTTTTAAATTTGAGATTGGTTACCGCTGTTAATGAAGGTGTCATTGACAGCGATAACCAATCTCAATTGGTAACTAATTCAGATGAGATCTTGTGTTTACTTGTGTGTTCATATTCTTCCATTGTGAAATTAATACGTAGTGTTGAGAATATTAAAAATTATATACGATACATCTTTGTTGTTCGTGCTTTTAAGAAGCTTCATTTACAGTGTAATGCGCGTTTTATGTGTGAACTTATAAGATCTTAAGGAACTAACGTAATTAACAGCACTCATTGGATAATACTGAAATATCACAGTCCCGGCATCCTCTCCGACTGGCTGTGGTCGCAGTTCTTTTCCTGTTGGCACGTAGTAAGGTTCAGGGTTAGCGGGACTCCATGTCAAGTGTTGTATTCGTTCTTCCACGACCTGTTGAAGATAATCATTATTTGCGATAGTACCAAGAGAATAAACAGTAGAAACAAAACATTATGGTATCGTAAGCACGGCCCAAAAACTGTATTTATATAATGTTAGCAAAATATAAACCGACGAGTAAATGATGGTAGGGTTTTTGACATAAATAATGTTCGTTCGGCACACTGCGTTTGTACAAGGATATTGAGTTAAAAGGTTACATATCCTAAGCCTACGACTTACTAGTATTTCACAATTGAGGGCGTATAAATGGGCGATGCATTGATTGACAAAAAATCACAAAAGATGTGATTTTATATCACCGTGGCTAGTTTTGGGATTTAATCAGTTCTAGGTCTGTAGCGATAGGCTCGACCCCGGTTATATTTTTTGCTAATAAACTAGGTGCAATGAGGACTTGCGATTACTTTCTGTCTTTACCTCGCTAGCGTTAAAATACATGATAATTTTTATTATAAAGTGATCTCACTTGACATTCTGACGGCCATCGTGCGGCTTGTTGCGGACAGTCGAGCTCTCTTGGCAAAGCGAATAAGTCCCTGGGTTCTTTTAGCTTAGCAGTCGTGCGAAAAGTTTTCACATCCGTATTTATTTCCAACTGATTCGTCTTAATATTATTCTGAAGAAAACTCGATATAAATGTGCCTGAAATTTGTACTATTATACTACGACTTGTAAATAACTTTTTGTAAGTATTTTGCCAAAACTATATACGTTAAGTTTAAAATAAGCGGAAAATTTTAATATCAAGGCTGCGCTTTTGAGAGTATCTGTTCCTTAGTCCTACGACAAAAACTGAAAAATGTAACAAGTTTTAGTTTACTATCCATAACAATTACAATAATTTGTATAAATTATTATCATTATCTTTTAATCAATGATGTTAAAACAATTTACCATCCTTATTATAGTGAACCAGCAGTTCTACGACAACCGTTATTGTAATCTTGTCAAGAAAAAATACGTTGGCGTTGGAACTTGTATTAACTTACCTTTATTGCATATAGGAAAGAGTGACGCTTGCAGAGTTTTAACTTGTTCTAGATTAGCGATTAGTAGATTATCTTGCAACACCGGGTCTCTAGTGGGAAGAGTTAGGGTGATTGTCGTGTTGTCTGCATACTGTTTCCTTTGCTCTTCTCTTTCGAACATTATTACATACTCTTGTGCACAGTCCAACTGTTTCCACCATAACATTTTAGAATATTTTAAGACTAAGTTATTATGCTACGTTGTCATTGTTATTCTATGATTCATTGTCGCCATAGCTGCGTTAGATTACGATCGAAATTTTGGCAGGACGTGGGGAGCAAGCGGGCCGTACGGCGCTCGGCAACGGACTGGGGTTGTCGTGCAAGTCCCTAAAGTTATGGATATTAGGAGACGGATGCTTCACTGTTGTCATGTTCGATCGAATTCTTATCGGCTGATTGGTGACGTCAGAGACCAGCCGTTCTGAAGTGCACTAAGCTTTTCCGGTTAATTTATGTACGGGAAATCCATAATTCAGGTTTTCTTAGGAAAACCTTACAATCAATTTCGCAGAAAACAGGAACAGTGTTGTTTTGATATTATTTATACTATCGATTTCATCTTATTAATGATTGATAATGCTTTTACCTCTTTTTTCAAAAGTCGTTTGTTTGTTGTTTTTGTATACGTTTATATATTTTTTAGAACTTTGAGTATTCCGTATATTAAACTCTTTCTTTAATATATATTTTGAACTTGATCAGTAACTAATAAGTCTCTAAATGACCTTGCTGTGGTGATTAATAAACATTTTATGATTTTTAGATGTATGCGTTTATAATTGTTGTGTATCTAATATTTACTCCCCGCTTTATTACATTTTTTGCCTTTCATATCACCAGATATTTCTCATCATAATAAGAGCTTGGCACTTTAAAATTTTTACGAGTTAGTAATCGAGCGAGTAAAGATGTGCGAATTTGAATAAAAATTTTCGCTAAGTGCACCTATCGAATGAGCGTTCTACTAAAACATAGAAATAACAATTCCGCGAACGCTTCAAAGGTGACTGCACTTCCACGTAATGGGGCTGAAACTTGTGAAGCAAATGGAAGTTCGCCGCGGCGTGTCATGCTCGGGAAACTTTAATATGCCTGAAGAGTTATGAAGTTTTGATATGCCGACGAAAAACCTGTTTCATTTTTCTTGGTAAAAAGTTGGCGTGCTTCATTATTTGATAGAAATTTGGTCTGGAAAACAATTACGTAATTCCAGATTCCGATGTCTTGTCATCGGATATCATATCAATTTTTTTTAAACCGCAAACCAACAGGGTTAATGCCATCACGCATTTAACTACGTGCGGCGTGACCTAATATATATTTCTCGAACGTGATCAGGAATATACAATAGGCAAAACAACAATTATGGTAGTTACTTTGATATAATTTAGGGACATACTATTCTTCTTCTTTTCCTAGATCTATAGCCCTTTGTGGGTCTTGGCTTGATCAAGCAATTTGTTCCATGTCGGGCTGTGCTTGGCCACAGTTATAACATTATTGGCGTCTCGATTCACATCCTCCAAACAACGAATCTTTGGACTTCCTCGACCTCGACGACCCTTGGGATTGTTCGCCATGAGAAATTTGGGCCCTGCCTTCCATCCATCCTCTGGACGTGGCTAGCCCATCTGAGTCTGTTTAGTTTAATATGTCCAGCCACGTGCAGCTCCTAGTAGAGGTGAGGTGATAGAAAAAAATGGTAAATAGATTGTTTTTGATGATTTGAGCAGGGAAATATGCACGTGAATCGTGAATTTTACCACTTGGGCCTTGTTCTCTTAAGATGGATTTTGGTCGAATACTAACTATAGTTTTTTTTTTATCTCAAGACCGCTTTTCCTTGGGTGCAGTTGTGATGCGAATAGACTTACGGACGCTCTTGTGTGCGTTACTTCAGACATGGCCAGGTACCGAAAAGAAAGTTGTAAGAAATAATTATTCATTAAATTCGTTAAAAAAATATAAATTTATGTTTTTTAAATGGTGAAAATAGTATTTTTAAAGTAAATTAAATTATTTTTAAATAAATTATTTAAGTAAAAATATCTCTTTATATCTAACATTTTTATTTATAAATGTTATATTGAATGTTATGTGAAGTCAAATAAACTCTTCTTCAGAATATTTGTGATCATTCTCATCTTGTAAATTTAATAAGAGCCCAAAATTAGTATCAGTATATGTCATAGTAACAGCTGCCCCAGCTTTGCTCGGCTTGACAGATGAACTAAAAATATAGCCGATGTTACTCGTCGACTTTCGTTCGGTGAAAGAATATTTAAAATCGGGTCAGTAGTTTTTGAGTTTATCCGGAAGAAACAAACAATCAAATCTTTTCTCTCTATAATATACTAATATTCGATACTAATCGATATTCATTATTTCATCTATTCACTATTTATCTTTATAATACTTTTATATATATATTACTAGATGTTGTGCGCGACTTTGTCCGCGTGGAATCAAATAAAATATATTAATTACTTCGCAGAATAAAAGTTTATGATAGTATTTTTTACATTAATTGTTTTTACCGTACAAAATAAACCATCAGTATCAAAATGATATTCTGATATTACAAACGATTTAATTTTGTTTCTGTGTAGAGCTACATTTCACCCGGTGGTGTTGCTCTTCAATTTTAAAGTTAAAAAAATGTTCGAAATTTAATAGGGAAATAATAGTTCTTTTGTCTAGACTTATAATCTGAAAGTTATGACTTTGTGGGACCTTGCTGTGAGGCTTTTTCCCATTAAAAATTTAAAATTACAAAACCCGGTACCGCCAATACGATAGTTCAAGACATGCAATGAAACTATTTTTATAATGAAAAAAATTGCAATATCTGTTATTACTGCTCGAGATAGTTTTACCTTTTTTAATCTTTTGCTACTTCGAATATGAAGAGACGACATTATAAAATAGCAAAAAATGTGGGAGTATAACTATTATTTGTGATCACCTTCAATACGCACTGTTATAATACTTCCCACAGCTAACTAAACATTATCAAACTATGATATTTAACTAATTTGATTATAAAATTGTTGCATATATCTCTATATATCACTATAATATATATCACTATGACTTCGTAGAAAAGTTTTTGGAACTTTCCGTAATTTTATTTCTGAATCGATCTTTCTTATACAGTGGCGAACAGAATAACGAAAATATTATAACTTCATAAATAAAACTAAATATATGTATATTTTTTATGAAAATGAATGTATCCAACTCTGGCAATATTATTCTATCATTAGACTTAGAGGAGAAAAAAGAAGGAAAAAGTAATTTATTGCCCGACCAACAGGAGGGTAATGTTTTTAGCGGGTATGTGCACAATGTCCATTCTATTGTGACCTCCTGTAGCCTAAACTGCTTGATGGATTTTGAAGAGTGAGGTGTCATTGGATTTGTAATCATCCCGGCATAGTCATAAGGATACGTCGGTAAGGGTTTATTGTTTTTTTTTAATTGGCCATTCCTTGTTTAACTATTAGCAATAAATATATTAATTGCAATATCCGTGTTATTTTCATTGCCCAAAGTAAAGTTTGCTGTTTTGCTGTTTGTTTGCTAAATTTTGCTTGTTTTAAACTGATAATCAGTTTTTGCTTGAGATAACTAGATGAACTTATATCAACCAGATGTATGTCATACAAACAGAATATTCATACGCTCTTATTACTCATGTCGAGAGCATATGTAATCATCGTGTATAATGCAAAGATATAATTTGTAAATAATCATTATGCTATTATGTATCATAAGTTATATCACTGGTGTCAATTCGGGTTATCTATTTTTTAATTTAATTACTTATCCATAATTATTATTCAAATAATTTATACTTTACTTTATTTACTATATTTAAATTAATAGTAGGAACTTATTCTTTGCATATGGTTTTCGTTGTGTGAATTTGTGTTGTCGTGGCTACGCGATCGGTTAAGTCGATAGTTTCCACCAATCTTTGTGGTCGTTGGATTACAGGTGAGATATACATTTGAACAATTTGTTTTAACGTGACTATAGTGACGGAATCTTTATATTTTAATACGTAATATGTCATAGCTGAAGTGCAATAGTATCAGGAATCTTACCATCAATTATATATCACCTGCTTCGGCTTTAATGCTCTGTTTATATGTTGCTAATAACTACTATTTCTTATAGTTTTTCTGTCATAGAGATTTTTCAATTTTGTCCTACTCTGCAATTTACAAAAGTTTATTTTTTGTCTATTATTGATTCGCATTTTTAAATTATTCTAAATATGTCTGTCCTAAAGTACACCATTGCTTATTGTATCTGTTTTTTAATTGTATCTAAATATCTCTGCAGTTTTTAATTTAAATTTTTTGTATCTTTTTGTTAAAAAGTTTATTTCTTGTCTTATTTATTGAAATGTAAAGTAAATAAAAAAAAGTTTTTTGTGTTGTTAAGTATGATATAAGCGATAAGGATAAATTTCCAATGTGGGATATATAAAAGACAATACAAATGATACGATTATAAAATTTTATATTATTCGATAGATGCGGACCAGAGACTTGTGTTTAGACATATATTTTACTTTTCCCTGGGACGTATATTTTATAATAAGTTAGGAATGAAAATACGATTAGGTTTTTTTATTTCTTTGAGATACTATTGTGCAAACAATTTTTAAACATCTCAAATAAGTTATTTTAAAAATTATGAATGGAAAATTCTACCTTATGATGTTATGTTACCTAGATCCTACTATTTTATGGAAAAATACGGAAATCGTTATAGAGACGAATCAAATTAATCAAACACCTTGACAAATAAGATACAATAATCTTATTTGTCAAGGTTATACTTTCTTATTAGTTCGATTGCTTAGTAGTTTACTTTTTTACTATTGGGGAATATTCGAAATCACTTTAGTTTCGTGTTTCGGTGCGTTCGTCACATCGGGGTCGCGACGCGTCGGTCGTCGGGTGATTGCCCTACTCCTGGTACGGGGTAGCGCGGATCGATTCCCACTTGTACATGTTTCATGATACCCATCAATGAAGTTTGTAGCAACATTACTACGCAACTCTCATGTTTCTTACAAGTTTCTAACATATCAGTTGGTAGTTAAAAGTTGTTTTATGGAATGTCGTTAAAATAAAAGAAGTGCTTGCATTATAACGTAAATGACACGTTTTAGATATGTCCGTATGGGATATATTATTTTAATAAACATATGTAAATGGAAATTCTTGCAGACGATTTTTTATAGAAGGTGGCAACCGAGCCAGAGGATCAATATGCCTGTCTTCTTCACATAACGGTCATAGACCTCACTGTCCTGGTATTTGATCGGTCGAGCCGGCTCATTCGTGCAAGAGATGTTGTCGCGGGCTCTATCACTGATGTCTAGATGCGTGTCTTATCCCAAATTATCATCATACTAGGCGACGTTAAAGATTTACTATTATTAAAGTTTACGTACATTTCATCATTTGTACAGATCCTATGCTCATATCCTAGAATTATTAAAATATAACTGAAACGCAATTGAAATTTAAAAACACAATCGATACAATTACGATATGCTGCCGTGAGTCAAATGGAGAGAAATAAAACAGGCGTTATCTTTAAATTGACCGTGTAATAATTTCAGATTATATAAAAAAATGGGGCGTAAAGTGGTGGTAGCTGTGTGTACTTTAAACCAGTGGGCTCTGGACTTCGAGGGGAATCTGAGCAGGATACTTCAGTCCGTGCAGGAGGCAAAAGAGCTAGGCGCGTTGTATCGTACTGGTCCTGAATTGGAAATATGGTACGTATGTTCTATTAACCTTCTAATATATAAATATATATACAAGTTTAGTTGCAATCGCGAAATAAATAATATGATTTTTTTTAAATCCTACAACATAAGCTTATTTTTTAACAAATAGATATATTGTCGATTATTTTATTCCTTACCTTTTTCAGTGGCTACAGTTGTGAGGATCATTTCCACGAGCCAGATACATATCTGCACAGTTGGCAGGTGTTGGCAGAACTTCTAAAGTCGTCGACATGCAAAGATATGCTTATAGATGTAGGCATGCCCGTTCAGCATAGGAATGTCTCCTACAACTGTCGGGTTGCATTCCTCAATAAGAAAATTCTGCTAATCAGACCAAAGATGATGTTGTGTGAAGATGGGAATTATAGGGAGAGTCGATGGTTTTCGTGTTGGACTAAGGTCAGATATTAGGATTACGTTATATATTTTTAAATTTAATTGTGTTTACATTTTACATTGCTATAAAACCACTATTAATGGCTTTTACAGTATTTTTTTATGTCTAAGCGAAAACATAAAATAATAACTACGGAATACCCAAGTCAATTGGTGTTCAATCTAATTATAAATATGGGTAAGGGGCAAACATCACACATTAAAGTAATTTTACGGATTTTGTCGCATTAATTAATGTTTTTGTTCCCGACTCTTCTAGTACTTAACAGCACTCATAGTCACGGAGAGGCGGGGGAGTGTTGTCAACTGTGCCCGTTTAATAAATAGAATTAGTTTAATTTCTAGTTTTCGAATATGTTCATCTTCTATCGTTCTGATGAAGTGACAACGATGATGTTTTTGTTATAATTTGTTGCTTTGCATATTAAAGGAAAGACAAACGGAAGATTACTATTTGCCGCGAATGATAACTGCGATCACGAACCAGACCACAGTGCCCATCGGAGACGCGGTGATCGCCACCAAGGACACTTGCATCGGCTTCGAGATATGCGAAGAGTTGTGGAATCCGCAAAGGTTGTTTATTCATATTATAATGTTCCATAATCTTACTAATATTGTAAATGCGAAAGTTTGGAAGGATGGATAGATTTTTATTACTCTTTCACGCCGTAACGGCTTAGCACAGATATAGATTATAGTCTGGAATAGCACATAGGCTATTTTCTATCCCGGAAAAGAAACGGTTTCCGTGGGATAAATTTATTTTGTTTTTCACAGATGTTCACAGATACATTCATTCCATAAAATTGAAGTTGTGTTTATGTAATAATAAATTTTCCATACTCAATGCACATGATACGGTACTCAAAAATACATTTTGTTAAAATTTTTGTCTGTCTGTCTGTCCAGTTATTCCGCGTAATGTCTGAAACGACTGAACAGATAGGACTTTTAGTAGAAGATATCTAATATTGTAAGGATTAAAATACATTACTTTAATATAAGCTAAATAATTACGGTTCCGCACAAAAAGTTAAAAACCCTCGAAATTGAGAAAAAACACAAAGGTTGCCTTACTCATTAAAATAATAAAACATTTTGCTTGGTGGTGGTGATGGTGGTGATGGGTGTGTTGGTGGTGGTGATGGTGGTCGTGATGGAGGTGATGATGGTGGTCATGATGGAGGTGATGATTGTGGTGGTGATGGTAATGGTGGTTGTGGTGCTGATGGTGGTGGTGGCGGTGACGGTGGTGCATTTGGTGGCGATGGTGGTGTTGGAGTTGATGTGGTGGTAGTGTTGGTAATGGTGGAGGTGGTGGTGGTGATGGTAGTGGTGGTGGTGGTAGTGGTGGTGACGGTGGTGCCATTGGTGGTAATGGTGGTGTTGACGGTGATGGCGTTGATGCGGTGGTGGCGGTAAATTCTTAATACTTATTTTTTTGGTGCCGCAGCTTACGAGGTCGTCGTAAACAGCCATCTTTTTTGTTATTGTTAATTCCCTTGAACACGTGCGTTGTTACTTTACCATTTTTTTAGCATTCAATTTAATAGCAACAACACTGGGTGGAATGTCGCACTATAAAGATAAACAAAATTAAATTGTAATTACAAAATATAATTTTTAAACTGATGTTTTATCTTTTATTTTGTAGGTGTAAGTTACGGTTACGTACGTGTACGATTATAAACTTTTATTCTGCGAAGTGATATGTCATACCACGTGGACAAAGTCGTGGGTATCAGCAGTATGAATTATAAAAAATAAAGTTTGGTATGCTACATTTGATGGTGCTATCGCTGAAAAAAAGAGCTCTGGTTTATAAATGTTATTTTCTTTGTTATAATTGTTTGTTAATCCTTCT
>JWHW01025711.1:438284-456509 GCA_000931545.1 Papilio glaucus | reverse complement strand
CAGCAGTATGAATTATAAAAAATAAAGTTTGGTATGCTACATTTGATGGTGCTATCGCTGAAAAAAAGAGCTCTGGTTTACAAATGTTATTTTCTTGTTATAATTGTTTGTTAATCCTTCTGTTAATAGTACATTTTCATTTAATTCATTTATTACTTTCTCGTCTCGGTGTTTTAATGTCGCTTATCAATCAGTCGTTTCTTTCATGTCAATGTATGTATTGTATGTATAATTGCATTTGGAAATGTGTAAAACCAGATATTAGGAGTCCAGACATAAAATAATAATTATAACGGGGTTAAACCGGAGACTGAAGTAAAAGCAACTTTATAATTTTGTTTTAATTTACAGCCGACATGTCCCCTTAGGCCTGGATGGAGTGGAAATAATATCGAACGGTTCTGGTAGCTATATGGAATTGAGAAAAGCCTACGTCACCGTGGACTTAGTGAAGAGTGCCACATTCAAGAGTGGTGGGGCTTATCTGTTTAGTAATCTACGAGGGTGCGATGGCCAGAGGATCTACTTTAACGGTTGCTCTTGCGTCGCTGTTAACGGTGAAGTGGTCAGTCGTGGACTGCAGTTCGCTTTGCATGATGTCGTAAGTATTAATCTGTAAAATGTATGAACTATGTAGTAATAGATTTACTCACATCTCTGTCATCGTAATTTTTTATTAATAAATTACTATTACACTTATTACTATTTTCAGGAGGTAGTTACCGCGACGATAGACCTGGAGGACATCCGTTCGTACCGCACTCAGATACGTTCTAGATCGCACTTAGCAGCTTCTAATCCCCCTTTCCCTCGCATTAACGTCGACTTCGCCTTATCTGATGACGAGGATATTCATTTAACTATAAGCCAGCCCATAGAGTGGAAATATTTGACGCCGGAAGAAGAAATTGAATTAGGTAAGAAATATTATTCCGTAGATAAATACGCGGCACCTGTTCTACCAATCAACCGGCGAAGTATCACGATTTCATAGAAAACCGTTGTAAACAGTTCCATGTTTAGTTCTATAATAGTTCTGGGTTCTGTCTTATACTATGTAAGACATATCCATTTTTGGTTTGGTTCAGGTTTTTGTAGGTCAGAGGGTAGACGTAAAGAAAGATGGGGGAGATAATTGCATGGGATTTAAACCGATAATGTAAATGATCTTCGCACAAATTCTTTTCTCATTTTCCACGCTGGAAATTTTTGTAAGATAATTCTGTGAATCCGCGTGCAATAACCTTGAATTCTACCTAAAATTCAAAGTAGTTATATATTAGTTATTGTACGAAAAAAGTTGTTATTGTCAAAACATGAAACGTTACCATGGCAACTGATATTGTCAAAGAAGATTTTAATGTAATGTAACTCGGGCACTGTTTTATTTTCCGGATAAAAGGTAAGTATCCCTATTCATTTTCTGTACCCCTGACAACATGTGTGCAAAATTTCATGATTTTTGCTTGATTTGTTAATGAGTTAAGCGTAGCAAACAACAAACTCACATTTAAGATGTTATTTTATAAATACTTCGTTTGATGTCTTTTTTTAATTTCCAGGCCCTGCATGTTGGCTGTGGGACTACCTGCGGCGCTCGGGGCAGGGCGGCTTCTTTCTGCCGTTGAGCGGGGGCGTAGATTCTACTAGCACCGCCTGCATTGTGTTCTCCATGTGCACGCAGATCTGTGACGCGGTACAAAAAGGAGGTAGGTTTATCGTAGGGTTATCGTGGTTGAAATACTAGGCAACTATTAAAAAAATACTACCTGTATTTTAAATAATAAAACGGAGTTCTTAACTGTATTTTATATTTAGTGAAACTGGAAATAGCGGTGAAAAAACAAAATTATTCGTAAATAAACTTAGATTGGGTTTACTGGTGAAATAAATGCCACAAAGGGATTAAGCAGGTTGTCGGGTATCAAATAAAATAAATATGCGGTCACGCCCGTAACCCAGAGGGAATATCTACTCATACATGCGTGTCGGTTACGGATATTCCTTACATCGCCATTCTTTAGTCACTGATCTGATGGATATAATTTCTCCTTGGACGTCCCCTGCCAACGCTGCCACTCCCTTTTGCAACATAAATTTGTTTCGTTACTCTCTCTTCATTCATCCTTTCATTATGCCCGAACCACCGAAGCATACCTTTCTCAATTGTAGCCAGAAAATCCCTTATAACGCTATTTTTAATCCTTTTATGGAATGTCACGCCTAACATACTTCTTAAGGATCGCATCTCAATAGCATTCATTCTACTAACATGCTTTTATTAATTACTAGCTGGCCTGGCAAACTTCGTTCCACCCTATAATTAATAGATGGTTCACTATTTTGGCGATAATGGCTCACACATAAAAGTTATTAATTATTATATACGTATTATTAGATTTTTTGTAGGCCTAATTAAAGTAAACATTTTAATTATACATTATATACGGGTTTTTGCAGCGCATACCTGAATAGTTCATATATAGCGGATTTTTTCCTCCTTACTTGACACTTATCGTTATATTTTAGACAATTCACACAATATCTTTATAAATAATAGCCTATATGTTATTCTGATATTAGTATAAGTTATATTATTGTAAAGTTTCATTAAAATCCAATCAGTAGTTTTTGCGTGAAAGAATAACGAACATCCATACATCCATGCTTACAAACTTTCGGATTTATAATATTAGTAGGGTTTATTATTTTATTTATTATTTCGGGATCAATTACACTATAATTTCAAAAACCAAACCAAACTCTAACATTAATAAATCCAGTTTTTGATACAATCAGACTAGAATCATTACTGAAATCCTTAATTGGCAGTCATGAAACGGAGTTTGTTGTCCTACTCGTCGTTCTTTAAGCAAGTCGTGCGATATATACCCTACTAGAGGGTAAATACACCGTACTAGAGGGTATATATACCCTACATTCACTAGAATAATAGAAAAAGCCAAGAAAGAAATGTTATTCTCCAATTTCAAAAAAGAACGAGCTATGGATGCTTTTTTAAAATGTTTCTAATTAGGCGTCCAAGCCTAAAGTAAGACTTATTTAGTAATTAAAAGTAAGATATGTTTTATATTTTATGCATTTAATGAGTTTTTTATTTGAGTGGCTATATTAGTGCATCTTTATTAATTATTGAATGTGAATATTTTTTACGAACATTTGTACGTTGAAGGTATACTTTCTTTATTCGTAAGAAGTGTTTCTAATCATATGACCACCACAGTGTATATAAAAATTAACCTATTATATTTAAATTTTTAGCTAAAACTAATCATCAAAAGAGCAATTCTGACCGTGGGTGGTTGTAGCGTCAACGTCCCCATGTGTCACTATGGTAGTTGCATGTGGATGATAGTAGGGTTGTAAATGATATGGGGGTTGAAAATGTATTTTTCTATAATATGTTACTATTCATTCTATTTTTTGTATAATTAGAAGAAAAACAAGAGCAAATAAAACCAGCGAAGCGTGTGTTTGCAGCGAGCAACTAATAAATCTGTATTTTTTAATAAATTTAGATTAGATTAGTCAGAATTGTGACTTTTTTTGTGTGACTATAATACTACTTTGGTATTTAATTTCGACAGAAAGTCAAGTGCTATACGACGTGCGCAAGATCCTGTGCCAGTCGGACTACACGCCGTCAGACCCCATGGAGCTGTGCAACCGGTTGCTGGTCACCTGCTACATGGCCTCAGAGAACTCCAGCCAGGAAACTAAACAACGGGCTTTACAGGTACGACGATTGAAATAAGAATACGCGTTATTTTCGTATTGACGTAGAAGAAGCAAAAGATGTAACAAAACCTAACCAGTGCCAAATAAAAATCGTTAATCTCCTCCTTTAGTCTCCTGCCAACTATTACAATTATTTTGTTAGCTATATTTCTTAGTTACGGATGTCGTGTGGATGTAAATTTGACAAAGTTCCAGCGCATTATCAACTTGTGGTTGTTATATATATGTATTTTTTTTGTCAGCTTGCCAGTCAGATCGGAAGCTATCATTTTCCGATAATAATCGACTCAGCGGTGAGCGCAGTCCTCGGCATATTCACAACCGCCACCGGTCTCGTGCCCAAGTTCAGAAGTAATGGTGGCTGCCCACGACAAAATCTCGCTTTGCAAAACATACAGGTGAGAATTTGACCTTTTTACTTTCCTATTGTCATTATAGAATCGTTTTGATGGCTTAGAAGTATAAGGATTACAATAATACTTTCAAAATTGCTTTAAGACTATAGTCTTAAAGCAAATCCATCCAAATGATTACGCCGGTCTTCTTCTTTTTCTTTTGTAGATTGAAGAGACTTTGTAGTAAAAAACTCCGTGTTAAATTTCGTACTTGATTGTGACTTTATTTTATTTGAATTACAAAGACTTGATGTTAACAACGCGGAGCTTCACTGCGTAATGACCTTCGTTACGTCACGCGCCCCTTCGACGATCGCGCGACGTTACATTCCTGGGTGTGCGTTGCTATTCAAATGCAACAGGCGGGACGGAACATGCGGCCTGAACATCTTCAAATGTATTTGTTTTCAATATAACTGCATTATAATGCAGTTATATTGAAAACAAATACATTTGTAGCAGTAATAAAATTCTTGTGATAATATGATTTCCGATTATTTTTCTCATTCAAATATTATAAACTAATATTTGATTATTTACTTTCTTGTCTGTGTCCCTTGTAAAGATATTTATTTTCATTCTTCGTGGAATTAAGACAGGATCAGTAAACATTAGCAACATTAGACAATTAATAATTAGGATAATACAAGTATTTTAAACTGACATTGAATGACATCATGGCTCATTGTAGATAGAAGAAGTAATGTTTATAAGTCATTTATTCAATTTATTTCTAGTCATGTGGTGTGTGGGATCCATTGGATTTCGAATAAAAGTTATAGAAGACGAAGTATTACAAATAACTTAAAATTTCTACGTCAACTCTTCGGTATGATACTCTCAGTTTTTTGTTCTGTTCATTAATTTGTCATTTACTTTATTCTTAGGCACGTCTACGAATGGTTCTATCGTACCTATTCGCACAGCTAATGCTTTGGGCGCGCGGCAGGCCGGGCGGTTTGCTTGTACTAGGCTCATCAAATGTCGACGAAGCTCTACGAGGCTATATGACGAAGTACGATTGCTCCAGCGCAGATGTGAACCCTATAGGGGGTATATCAAAGACTGATTTAAAATCTTTTCTACAGTATGCTAAGAATAGGTATGTTTCAGGGATCACGAATGGTTCGTTTTTTGATAACTATATTTATTTTATATTTTAGATACTTTTAATGTTTGTTGATACAAAACACTAATATTGATTAATAATATTTAATTTGAATTTCTATATTTGGTAGAACTGAGCATCGTGTTAAATTTCACTTTTTTATGGGAGAAGGTGGCAAACGAGCAGCTGTTCTTGATGTTAAGTGACTGCTATCCATAGTAAATTTCAACAAGCGAATGCGTCGCAGATGCGTCGCCTACCTTTAATTAGCACAGGAGGGGGACATAAAAAAGGATATTTCCTTTTCCTATTCAACTCTCCCCCCCTATCCCATTCTATTCTTATTAGGAACGGGTGGGAAGCTAAAGAGGAATGAAATTTAAAAAATACGCATCAGACGAAACCTTACGCCTGTCTTCTGTGAGGTCGTGGTATTTCACCGGTCGACTACTACTAATTTTCGAACAAATGTTATTGCGGGCTCTACCACGGTGAAATTCACATATTACGCTTATATTTTCCATTAAAAAAAACTGTTAATTGATATAATTTCACAGTATATAATTTCCAGATTCTTCTTGCCATCGCTATCGGAAATCCTACAAGCACCGCCGACAGCAGAACTCGAGCCACTAGCCGACGGTCAGATAACTCAGACCGACGAGCAGGACATGGGCATGACGTACGCGGAGCTCTCGGAATTTGGTCGCCTCAGGAAGACCCATCATTGCGGCCCTTTCAGCATGTACCAGAAACTGGTTCACTCGTGGAGCAACAAGTGTACACCCCAAGAGGTACGTATAAACAAACATTTTTAATGAAGAAAGTGTTGTATGTTGCATTTCAAGAGCGCGCGTGAGCCTTTGTGCGAGAGAAAGAGAGACAGAGACAGAGCTACCTGTACCGCTGCCAGGCGCACGCACACATTCACATGCGTACGAATACGAGCTGAACAACACATACAAAGGTTTTATAACTATACGAAGGCATCCACAACAATGGGATGATTTGCAATCGCGTAGCTATCCTTCAGAAGAGATATGAACATAAGGAAAAGAAGAGGAAAAAAAGATAGGAAATGAAAGACCTTATACTGCAGTCGTTTTTATTAACATAAACATAAATAATAAAAATACATATTATAAAAGGGCATACAAGGATTACCCGTAACCAACGTGTATGTATGCGTACGTATGGATGTAGAAGAAACGAGAGAGGTGTGCCAGGATCGCACTAAATGGAAATGCGTGATCACTGTCTACCCTTCTGGGTAACGCTCGTTTGGATTAATTTTAGTTTATTTTAAATAACAATGGCAGGTGGCGGAGAAAGTGAAACATTTCTTCCGTTGCTACGCAATCAACCGGCACAAGATGACGGTGCTCACGCCGGCATACCACGCGGAGACCTACAGCCCCGACGACAACCGCTACGACCACCGCCCCTTCCTCTACCGCGTGCACTGGAACTGGCAGTTCAAAGCTATTGATGATGCTGTAAGCTATCTATATTTTTTATATAATATAATAAACCTGAGAGTTTTTTTGAGCGCTCTAATCTCAGGATCAATTGGATTTGAAAAACATCTTTTTGCATGTTAGTCGAGTGTTAAACGTCGCGGCGGGAGTAACCTCGAGCCACAGCTAGTGATTTATATATCTCAAGAATATACTTATTATACAATATACATTAAATAACCTAATTGTATTGATCTCTTATTCAAGAGTGAAATTGATATTTATGATTTCATTGTTTGATCACTACACTACACTACTTACATACCAGTATACTCTGTGCGTTATATACTTGCTTATTTCCGTTAAAATGTATTAAAAGCTTGCAGTGTGTTAAAAACAACACAAACATTTATATATTCCCCATAATATTTCATTTTTTCTACAGGTAGCGCAGATGACCAAAGACAAAAGGGCGTCGAGCGTAGATCGACCGCTGCTGAAACAAGATCCAATGGGCAGCAATAACTCTATTACTTCCACACTCTCCGCGCCTTTTATGATGCGCAGAGATAGAAAAGGAGTCCTCATTTAGTTTGTATAAACCAGTTTTAGTAGTATAAAGTTACGCCAGTTGAATTGTCACACAATTGCATCAACTTTTAACACACAAATCTAATTTTTATTATTGTATGATCCAAAAGATAATTAATAAGCTTAATGTTGCTGTCCCACACAGGAGAAAAAAAAAATTAAAATGTAGTTATTTTTAAGTGAAGCTAGCCAATGAAAATCTTGACATTTTGACTAGCTGCTTGCCGAATTAATTGTGTTCACGCTAGGGTTTCTAAATCTATTATAGCTTAAACTTCCTCATATCACAATTCATAAAAACAATAAATACGTAAACTTGTAGCTTTACATAGTCTAAAATATATTAAGTTAGTCGGGCACAATCAACTTATGCGACTATTTTGTACTTTGGCGTTGCGGGTAAGGGCAGGAGAGATCATTTACTATGTTATGAACCGCTTGTATAAAAAATTATTTAATTAGACCAATGATATTTTTGTCTATAGATATGTTGTACACATACAAAACCACCGGTCAAAAATGTTCCAAAGACAGTGACAGCAACATTCATGCATGTTGGGGGAATATGAATGTGGACTTTGTGGTTGTCACTTAAGCGTAAATGTAGACACATAATGTAAGCTACTGAAAATACGTCCCAATTGGAACGATTTTGAGTCTTCATTTTCGCCCGAAAAGCCTTAATCACATATCTGCTACATTTTAGTATTATGTCATTGACTAACTGCCGTACTCAGAGTTGTTTAATGGTTAATTAGGCAGTCCCTGGGTAAATATTAAAAAAAGCGCACTCTCGAGATTCAGTTAAAGGTTCATTAACGCGTCATTATGGCAGTTAAAGTATTTTTTTATGAAGGCAGGTGGCAAACGAGCATGCAGATATCGTGATATTTAATGACCGCCACCCAAAGGCATCTGCAACAATCTTTAGACATTAGACACGTATTCAAGATATTTAATATTATTAATTTTTATTAGGTGCTAACATAACAAGTGGGTGTCCATTTATTTAATATAAAATGGATGGAGATCTAATGGATATTTGCTGACAGTTGTTTTCTAGCATCATTGCCCAAGTCTACATTAATAGCAAACAAAACAAAAGATTATGTTAAATCTCCAACAAATACAGAAGAAATTAACCTGGTAACGGTGCTATTTTTAATAAAAAAATAAAATGATATCTTATTCACTGGTTTATTAAGTACCTCTATATCTCTAATAGTATTCTCTATATCTCTAATCTTTCTCTATATTTTATGATTAATCAATTTGACACTTATCATTTTATTAATTATTCAAATACAAATAATGAGAATGAGATTTGTTGTTGAATTTTTTGTATCAGACACACCGTTTAAACTTTCAAATGTTGCCCGCAAACTAAATAATCAAGTTTATATTATCCTTGTACTTTCACATTGACTACCTCTGATTAAAATTTTTCTATAAAATTCTATAGATTATAATTTTTAGAGGTTAATAAAAGCATTCAAATAACAACATCAAATCTTTTTATGGACATTATTTTTTTTATTAACAATCTATGCAGAATCGATGTTTGTATGAATTTTCACAAGGCACAACTCTAAATCTGTCACTAATCTGTCAAATCTGTAACTTACGAACCCTTAAATTTTGTCTCTGGGATGTTCAGTTCCTTACCAGATTTAATGACAATTACTTAAATACTATTTAAGACTTAGTGAACATCTCTGATTGCGCTAGTTAGACTTTATTATAGAGAAACATATATAAAATAAAAGCTTCTTTTTGACAGCTATTAGTGACACCATTAGATAGTTTAAGCATGGATGTGAGTACATTCTGTTCTGGCACTGTTAGTGCTGTCGTGTTTTTTCTTTAGCTATTACAGAAAAGAATAGTTACAACATTAGGAATGACTATGTTAACTTAAAAATAGCTTTAAAGTAAGTGCAAATGTAAATAAAACAAAAGGTCATTAAAGAATAATTTCTAGTTGTGATTTTTTAATAATTATGAAATGCCTGTCGCAAACTAATCTTTTATAAGATTTATTTGTATTTTTAACTATATATTAAAGCCCTTTAGACGTTATTTTCTTGTAGTTATTCGTTAAGGATAATACGATCGACTGTTCACAATTAACTTTACTTATTATAACAATTGACCCTTAAAGAGTTTGGACTAAATTGTGCTTAGTTAAACTAAGCACAATTTATTCCGTGAAGTGAGTTTAAACTATTTGGGACACGTACCTAAACAAATAATTACATAAAATAATTATTTTTGATTTAATTTTTAATACTGTAGGCACAAAATAAGCTATGTAATAACATAAAATATATGATTTTTCTATGGAATTAACTATACTTGTCGATAAATCAATATTATTTAAGACAATTGCCTTTTTTTTGTGGCTAGCCGCAATTATTACCGTCATTACTAGTAATAAAAACGTTGTACAAGTGAAAGTATTTTATTCAATAGCTATGAGAAATAAACACATCAAACGATATTATATTTAACTAGTGGTAGAGCCCGCAAACGATAACATCTGTTGCATGAATGGGCCGGCTAGACCGATGAAATATCACGACCCCACAGAAGGCGTGAAAAAGAAGTATTCTACGTTTCGTCTGATCAGTAAGAGCCGGAGGTCCAAATATAATCCCCACCCTTTCCTTATTAGGAAATTTGGCGGGCGAGGCTGTGGATAGTAAAAGAAAATATCATTTTTCCTGTCTATTCATTCCATTTGCAACTAATTAACTAACTAACATTGCTTCAGATGTCAATGGGTGGCGGATATCGCCTGTGATCTGCTTGCTCGTTCGCCACATGCTTCTATATTTTATTTATTATTAAAAATGTATAAAACTTTATCGTTTATGTATTCATTGGTGTTTTCTCAATAAACATTGAATTGGGTCTTCAAGTCTCCAGTCTTGGGTTAATGTTTCTTCATTTATTTCCCATTAGGAGTGCTCTCTATAATGCCGTAAGATAAGTTAGGTAAGTAGATAACTGCAGGTGGAGAATGAAACTAAAACAACATTTTTTAACAGTGTATTTGGGTCTACATCATATTGTAATACGTTACGGCTGCGTCATCTATTATTTACCCTGAAAACAAAATTAATGTTAAAATTATACAGAAATTAATTAATACTTTATAATAATGCACGAAAAATAGGTAAATACGAAACGGTAAGCCATTCTAGCACGAAATGAATCAAGTAATTATAGATCATCATTAGATTTCACACAATTGTAATTTAGACAACGGGTATGGACAGCATGAAATAAGATAGAAAAAGCTATTTAGGTATGAACGAAAACGCATAGTAATTTTTTATGTTAATTACATAATTCTCAAGGATGTTAGATCATGATGATATATTTTATGTAAAGGGATAGGCTTTTATGTCTTTAAATTATAATTTGTTCTTATAAATCAGTCTACTAAGATATATTTAGATATTTTGAACTTTAGAGGCCTTTGTCAAGTCCGTCTTTCTCAGTTGGCATAATTAATGTAAAAATATTTTGTTATCCTATAATCCTGGGATTTCAGTATTCGAGTACACTTATTGCTTACCGGGAATGAAACTCTCCCAGCCTTTTGCAAAGTCGTCAGCGCTCTTTTCGAAATACTCCATTGCTTTTGGCGCCTTCGGTGGTGCAGGGGTATTTTTATCACCTATACAAGTAAAAATGTTCATTAATATTTTATACCATACGAAAAGTTCACAGAACAGAACACAGGTCTTTTGCTTCTGCAAGCAGATGCGGATCTACCGAAGGGCTTGGGCTACAGGTGAGGGCCCAAGAGTTACTCGGCAACGAACGAAAATCTTCGTTGTCCGATTGTATCGTAGACGGTACGGTCTTTTTTATTTTCGTTGTCTGATTATTGCAGGTCTCTTTTTTTAAAGTTACGAACCCAAATGTTAAAACGGGACCCTATTACTAAGCCTCCGCTGTCCGTCCGTCTGTCACCAGGCTGTATCTCATGAACCGTGATAGTTTGACAGTTGATATTTTTACAGATGTATTTCTGTTGCCGCTGTAACAACAAAAACTAAATAACAGTGTAAAATAAAAATTTAAGGGTGCTCCCGCAACAAACGTGATTTTTTATAGATAATGGTACAGAACCCTTCGTGCTCGAGTCCGACTCGCACTTGCCGGATTTTTAGGTATGTGTCCTAAGTACGATTAGCACAAAGCCACGGTCCGCCTCTGGATTCATGATTACATTATGCGTTCTATGTGGAGCTTATACCTAAGATCCATATGTAACAAGTACCTTATGCATAAAGCGAACGATTTAATAAATACAGAAATAATCGTCTAAAATAAAACGTTGAAATAACATGTTGAAAATAACAAATGTCAAGATGTTATTGTCGCGTCATGCATTACCATGGCCACGTATGTTACGTTTTATTTTCCTGTAACTAAGTTTCTTAAGTTTTTTTCGGGATAAAAGGTACCCTAAGTTATTTTCTAAACCCCTGACAATATTTACCCAAAATTTAATTATGATTTGTCGAGTTGTTGATTAAAATTTAAATATGTT
This sequence comes from Papilio glaucus, assembly GCA_000931545.1. Lineage (NCBI taxonomy): Eukaryota > Metazoa > Arthropoda > Insecta > Lepidoptera > Papilionidae > Papilio > Papilio glaucus. Next base: position 444,632 of record JWHW01025711.1, on the reverse strand, counting down.
TGAGTCGTTATCAAGTTAAAGCCTAACAAAGTGACATTCGGATTTATAGTATTAGAATTTTTTAACTGATATCTGAAAAAAAAGTTTTTAACTGATATTTAATATATATTGGAATTTACGAATTTTAACGTAAAAACCTTTGTTTAAAAAAATCCCACCTTGCTGTGAAACAAGGTATAGATAAGGAACGTGACTGACTCTGCTATCAACGCATAGCCAAAATTAGTGAAGCTAAGAACGCGTAATTTGATACATTCCACAGGATATGAGTTAGATTTATAAATGCTATGTTACTTGCTTAAATTGAACCCAATATTTTAAATGTTAAATAAAAAAGTGTGCACCAAGAAAGGATTTTAAAGATTATCTATATAGAAAAACGAAACCGCCGAATATCAATAATTGTATTTTAATTCCAGTGTGTAGTATTTGCGTAAATATAAGTAATAATTAATTATATTTGAATTAATCAATACCCATTTAATATAATGATCATGTTTTTCATTAAAATGTTGAAAGAAATACTAGCTTTCAATTTTTTTATAAACATACTTCTGATGTTAGTGACGAAAATCGATCGAAATTTTTAGTTAGCTACTTAAATAACAAAAGAGTCGAAGTTTTTTTTTTCATGCGGATCGAGTCACGGGAGCAGCAGCTTGTATAAACTAAAACTTAAAAGCGTCCACAATGCTAAACAGTTTAATAACTATTTAATTTACATTTCTATAATGTTCTGCTTTAGAACAACGCTATTACTGAATTAATTAATTTACGAAAACTAATATTGTTAAGAAATAATAAAAATGACTTACCGTCAACAGGCACGGCATACTGGAAAAAACACAAAGATGTTAAAAAGGGTCTTCCAATGATAATAACAAAGAAATATACATATGAATCAAATGAAAAAAAAAAACGAGAAACTAGAATGGAAAGATAATATGTACCAAAAAAAACAAAATTTAGTTGAGTAAAACAAAAATCTTACCATGCATGCAAACAATGCCAGGATTACCAAAAAGCAAAGAATGTATTTCATGGTAGCCAACGAGTTCAACAAGACAACTGGTCGAATACTAGTAGAATTCAAAAAAGAAACATTTTATATATACTCAGCGTTTTTGAACGAAAACGAGTAAGAATAAAACACCTGAACTAATTCGGTATTGCGCACGAAGCGCGCGTAAACACTTAAGAAGTTCGGTGTAAGACTTTTGTTATTCAAATTTGTTCAGTTGTCTGTCATGATCAATGCCTAATTTTACTGAAAAACATTACTGGAAGACACTTATCATCTATTATGTGATTTTAACTTGCCATATATTTCGTATCTGATTTAACATTGGCATTACTTCTTGTCACGTTTATATTATTCTAGTCCATTTCCTCAATTCAAACATTCTAACCAGCTAATCTCCCTCCAATTATTTTCACGCAACGGTTTGCCGATTGTCTATTTGGTATTTTACTCATCAATTATGACGTACTTGTTTGTCAGAGATGTGCTATTACCATAGCATTGAAATAAAAAGAACCAAAAATCGTTGACAAACATTTACTAAATAAATTATGGTCGTTGCTTTTAAAAATTAATGGACTACTATTTTTTGGTACCGTGATATTTGGATTATGTCATAATGATACCATCATGTAAAATTCAGTCTCAGTTTACTATACTTATTATGTGCCCAAACTGTTTAAAAGAATATCAGCCGTCTCTTTCTACCACCGTTCACGGGTAATTTTAACTTCATCTTTTACTTGTAAGTTTCTGCTTAATGTTGTTATTACTGCAGTTGATTATTTTTTTACCCTTTTGTAAGATGTAAGCTGGCTTTTTTATGGAAGAAGGTAGTAAACGTGTAAACGGATCACCTTATATCAAGGTTATATAATATACCCATACGCATCTTCAATAACCTAATGAGTTGCAGATGCATTCCCTTCGTTTAATGGACAGAAGAGGGAGAACCTCGCCTATTAAATCACCTTCCCCTTTCAATCCTATCCGTATTAGAAATGGATAGTAAGAGAAAGAGGACTAGATCTGGGCGTCCGTCACCTCACTTGTCAGACGAAACTTCTACTTCAGGCCTGTCTTTTGTGAGGTCGTGGTATTTCACCCGTCGAGCCGGCCTATTCGTGCAACGAATGTTGTTGCAGGCCCTACCGGTGTTCGGAGGCTGTTTAGAGTTGTTGTTGGAGTTTGTTAGTTAAAAGATGTCTTGAATCTAGTCATGAGTTATTCCATATAAATTATTTTTTTTATTTTATGTAAGTGTTGTAAAAATGGAAATAAACTTCACCAGCATTCAATTATAATGAAATATGTTTGAAACAATTCAATTCTAATAAAATAAACGTAATTTAATGTGTCTGAACAACTACTTTAGTTTCTTTGGATCATTGCGCAGTGTCATCGTCAAGGTCGAGCCAACGTAATCTTTTTGTAAATACCTAGTAACTATTGATAGGCATAACATTCGGTTATTCAGAGTCACGACAGACAAGAAGCTGGCGATTTGTAACTCTAAATAGGTACATCAATCAATCAATCTTAAGCCGTTTAAGTCAATCGTTAGGCACAGATCAGTAAAATAGTAATGACGGGAACTTATATTTCGCTTTATATTTATACCAGCTGTGGACCAAGCGTCACTTCGCGTTGTCATCTCTCATCGTAAGATCGTGTTTTTTCGGAAGATATCTAGCGACATATTGAAGTAGTATCAATCATTGACAATTTTCAACAATGTAGAGATATACCAAGCCAGAAGTAAATGACGTTCCAAGAAATTGTTTTATTTTTTCCCTTTGGAAATTTGGCCATTATGCGGACAAAACACCTATGTACATAAATTTAAAACCGTTTTCCGAATACAACATTTCATCCAAACTCCAAGCCGTTTTCGAGATAGCTGAAATGTACAAGGCTTACTAGCTTTATATTATGAGATAATACGTACTACATTGAATTCGAAGACGTGCACACATGACTAAAACAGCACTAAGCAAATTAAACAGAAAAGTGTTCGTCGCACAAAGGCCAGACTAGTACCTGCCTCAATATTTTGTACGGTTCTGAATCATGGTCAATTCGAGTAGCCGGCGGAAAGAAAATTGATGCCTTCGAAATGTATAGAAAGAGAATGTTGCGCATACCATGAACAGCAAAAATACCCAACCAGTCCAAATCAGAGCTGTGTCCATATTATCATTTGAAATAAAACAAAAGATAACATCTTCACCGTTTCACACTTGTACAAACGCGAACAATCGTAATTTTAAAATAAAAAATATCAAGTATAAAATTAAACGAATTTACTTTATAATCTTTTATGCAATAAAAGATTATAGAATACAACATTGTCATTAATAAAATAAAATAAGCCTGTTAGAGGGTTTAGCAAACGCTTTTCCATTCCTCAAAAAAACCTTCCGATGGCAGACCCACCCCCAAATAAACACAAAAAATATCAAAATCGGTCTGTTTTAGAGGAATTCAGTCACAGACACGCACAGAAGAAATGTATACAAATATTTTAACTTATTTTAAAATATTACATAAAACACACACATGTGTGTGTATATTTATAAGAACGAGGGATAACTCTTTGTTTGGAATCACTTAAGACGTTAAAGAATTGAGGTAACTCGGTCTGATTTATTTTCTTCAATTGCCGGAATTAAAATTTGCAGTTGAACTGTGACGTAGACAAAGATCGAGGCGGCAATGCGCAGCACCAAGCCAGTGTTTAAGTAGTACATGCCATACATCGATAGACGAGGATCACGAAATTCCAATGTATGTAGGATCCTACGAGTCAGTTCCAAAATCTCATCTGAAAAATAATAATAATTTACTGAATAATGTTACAAAAACATAATTGTAAATGTCATTTGATTATGAAATAAAATATAAATCTTATATAGATTATTTAAAAAATAATTTCAGTCACTGTGTTTGCCAATGTGATGTCCTTTGCTATAACGGCTATAGGACTAAACTAATAAACTTAAAGACTAAAACAATAATCTTACCGCTATTGGTTGGTTTCAATTGTGTATAGGTGCATAGTAATTTGGTCTTGTCGATCTGATGGCAAAACAAATCAGTTTGTTGGCTAATTCCGTATTCATACACCCAGCCTAAAATTACCCAGCCGACAATACATACTATTCTTAAGGTATTGAAATCCTGAAAACCAAGAAAAATAAATAAAAAGCATCCACGCCTGGGTTATGGGCATAGATTAGAGAATTTGACAACGTCCTGGAAAATAAATTCCCTCAAGTTTCTGGTATCTTTTATATACGTAATATATGAATATTTCATTTTATTTCATCTAAACTATTCGTAACATATAGTATAGAAAACATGTAGCTTTCCCTATAAAAACTTTACGTTAAATCTTTCACACTTCCGTGCACGCTTTATACTTAAAATTTTATCTAAATTTGAAATTTAATCTTTAAAAAAACAAAACAGTAAGTAAGAAGTAGAACGTACACTGCAACTGTCGTGGCTGCACATGTACATTACCTTTGCCTTTTTTCCTAAAAAAAATTAATCTGCTGGTGGAAGGTAAAAGTGCAGGTTACCGGTTTTCGATTTAATGGAAGACCTTGTAATATGTAGTTCAGCATATCTTCAAGGCAAATAGAGCAATCTCATCGGATGTCATGAAAGACATAGCTCAGAATTTATTGTATATTTTTAACAAGCCAATAAGGAGGCGGCTTGCCGGGTGTTACGTGACCACTGCCACCCATTAACATCCGGACCCATCAGGAGTTACGGATTCGTTGTCAACCTTTACGTAGGGGGGAGTGGATAAGAAAAAAGCTAAGTCGTCTTAGTAAGTACTTCCTCGTCTGTCACTGCCAGCCGTGCCGCTGTTATCGTAAGAGTTTTAGGACGTACCCCATTCCGTACTTTTTCTTTTACGCTGAATGGGTTTTAAATTTACTATATAGCTTAGAAATAAATAACGCTTAAACTGTTATTGTATTAAATTCTTTATATTAAATTTTATACGTACCTTAGATTTGCCGTACGCAATAGCCGATGGAACACACAGGAATGTGCCTATTGTGACGGTAGACATGCCCACAAACACCTGGAATACATATTGTGTAGTCAGTAATAGTTGAAGAACTAATTTGACGTTTAAATGGTAATGAACTAGGAACTAACCGTGAACCTGTAGCACTTTTCTACCTCTCGCAGTATTCTGAAGATAATTTTAAACCCTTCAACAAAATCATCTGAACTTGCGAAATTTTGGAACGTAACCAAATTGTCGAATTCCTCATTCCATATTAATCCATCGAATAAGAATTGCTTTGGAAAATATTCCGCATTTAAATCGGCCCTCTTTGTTATAGCTACGTTCAAATAATGGACTCTCAAAGCGAGAAAAACATAAAGCGTGAGTAAAAAGCAAACATCGTAAAAGATAAAGAAAAGAAGTCCAAAGTAAACGGTTCCAACGACATGTACAGAAAATGGAGTGGGATAGGCAAAAATTAAGAATATCACTGTTATTCCTTGAAATATGCCAATAAAAATGGTAACTATAAGATAGGCTTTATCAGCGATATTTCTCATAAACTTCGTCTCCATTACACCCAAGAGTATGTCGATATCGAAGCAATGGCCAAGAAGGATTAAACCAGAGTTCCTATTAGATACGGCTATGTTTAATAAAATAACAGTTTGAATTACGGCTAACATTATTAAAATTATCACTTCGGCTGGCGTTAAAAAATGTGTTTTAACGTAGCATATATAACACATATATAGTGCTGAAGAGTTGCCTGAAATTATTGCAAGGACAGCTCTTAATATGCTTGCTGTTGCTTTCTTAGGAATAATTCTTCCATTTTTCGTTTTAAATCTAAAAAATCCTGCGAACTTAAGAATCCAAAGTAATTTGTTATCAAATTTAGTACAGTACTCGCGAGCTAGTATCGACTTAGGATCCATTGCCGAGGAACAAACCACAAATGAAATGGATTTTGACACGACGATGAAACATAATATCGTTTTAATAACGGATTCATAAAACATTTGAGTATTACATTCTGTCCCTAGAGAAATAACTGAATCAATTAGTTTTATTTCACCACAATCAGATTGAAGTATTAGATTAAAATGTTATGGTAATTACCGTTCGGACCCAGTTGTTTTGATTTATTCTAACAACATTTTAATGCATAAGATTTGCCACACTTCATTGTTGTGTCCTCAATTGTAGATCAGTAGCAAGTATATTATTAATACATAATGTAGTTAATTTAAACAGCTTGCCTTGTTTATTTTAGTCTCCTAACATCTCATGT
>JWHW01025711.1:426427-438155 GCA_000931545.1 Papilio glaucus | reverse complement strand
AGTAACAAAATGTTTGTGTCTAAAAATATGAACCTAAGTTTGACAATTCAATGAAAATGCTAGTAAATGCAACTGACAAGTATGTAGTTAAGATCGAGATACAGCGCTACTTTTTATTTGTATACGAACAAATCGACGATAAGCCAATATATATAAATTTCAGATCTATGTAATCTTATCAAATCGTAAAAAATACATTAACAATTTATTCATTTTTAAAATCTCATAACACTAATTAGGTACTACTAAGAAAAGTAGATGATATTACTTCCTCAATTTTTACTACTATTCACTAAATTCAGACATATTTACATTTTTAAAATTCATCCACAAGCTTCGCTGTGAAAGCGCAAATGTACCAAAAATTGAGCATCTTATCGTTCTTATAATATTTAATTTCGCAGAAGCGCTTCACCTGCGACGTCGATGTAACATTAATGCAGTAACAATCAACTCATTAAATAACTTAGTTACACAAATAATTCTCACACTCACTCACAGCACAGACTGTAACCGATCAATTATATAATTTAAATAATATAAATATTTCTAGAAATGCATTTAAAATTGGTACGACATCTAGTGAACCATTCGCGGTCACATCAATTTAAAAAAAAATACACATCATATTAAGTACCAACAAAGAACAAACATAACATTAAGTACATAACACATAAAATTGTGACAAAGTTTTGTGTTAACATTTTGAGAGACAATTAGAAGCTAGTATCACTAAATCGAGGAAAGAGATTCCTTATTGTGGAGTTAATTTTTCATCAAGCTTAGGAAACGCCTGATACAATAACCATATGAATCGGACAAGAAGTGTCATCCGATTCATAACGGCTTCATTTTAAGTCAGCGGCTACTCGCCCTAGCACCATACTCTAACCCCTGCATGCAGTCCAACGCTGACGTAAAATCAAGCTCACAATTACGATTTTAATAACTTCAAATATATCTAAAAACTAAAGCTATCTATATTTATCCTATACTATAAGCTAAACTTATACGTAATCCCGTACCATCACCAAAGATTGCACATAATACCCGATACTTTGATTTTTTAATTGCAGTCATGCCTCACTATAAGGCCTGTGTAATTTCATTTGACTGTTAAAAAATTAAGGTATTTTTGGGAACTTTAAATTCATAAAGTCCCATATATCAAAACGAAATGTTTTTAAATGACGAATGTTTACAATTAGTTTGGAAGACAATGTTCATTATTTATAACTAAAAAGAGTTGAGAGTCGTGCACATTTATTTCTTTAAAGCACTGGGAAGTTTAAAGTCAATTTAATCAAATCGATTGAAGTAACATTATAACGGACGGAATAAATTCGTTATATTTATCGCATAATACAATTCATTGTTACGATTCCAAATCGATGGAAAAAGCGAATAATAAATTATTAAGTACCTAGAGATTTCAATATTAAATTGAGATAATTTTAAATGTATATCATCAGTCGTAAATATTGTTAAATATTCAATTGTGAACCGGCATTGGCAGCTGTCCTAGCAGTTGATTGGCGAATGTTGCATTCGTGAATTTAAAATGTCGCTTATCGTAGAACTTAAGTAACGCAGGCGAGTAAGGGTGTTGCTTCTTAAGGTGCATGTAATGCTCCTCCGGTTCAGAGGTGGTGTGACCGCATTCTTCGCACACGTACATCTGTAAAAAAATATCATTCAAATTAATTATAACCGGAGTAAAAGCTTACTTATTTTCCTTCAAAAATCTTGTGTTTAATATTTATTATTTAGTGACACTTAAAAGGACAGTGATTTTTGTTAAACACATAGTTAGTGTATGACATTAATCTAGTTACGAATAATACTTTAAATTACTATAACATATCAGTATATAGTAAAACTATCAAACTCTTTGTGGCTATCAGTATTCAAGGTATTATAAACTGATAAATAAAATTAACTTTGAGAAGTTTAATTAAACATATAAATTGTAAAAATCACGTAAAAGAATTCAATATAATTACCTTAGTCCTTCTTTCTTTGTATGCATATGTGTGCTGGACGCCGTGAACTTTCAGGCAGTGAGATTCTAGTGAACACCTTTGTGTGAAGGACTTCTCACAAAGATTGCATTTGTAAGGCCGGACTCCCGTGTGGGTTCGTGTGTGTCGCTTCAGGTCGAACGTGTCGTTGAAGCCTTTGCCGCAGAACGTGCACAGATATCGCTTCACATCCGAGTGACATTTCATGTGCCGGTTTAACAGCCTCTGCAAACTGAAGTTCTTGGAGCACACCCTGCAAATAAACTTCGTAGGGTCGTCCTCGCTAACTAATACTTGTTTATTCTTCTCCTCTTCTCTTTGTCTCGCATTCGCTTCCGTAGCGAGTGGATTTTTCACACCATGGCCTCCGTTGATGAATTCCAATGGAAGTTCTGCCGGCAGACCCAACTGTAACAATAAATGAATCGTTTCATTTTTATTATAAAACATCCATTAATTGTATAGTGACAAGATGTAAAGATACAAAGTCTTAAAACTTGATAAAGCTGAGCTTAATCAATATATCAAATATATGAATAAATGTGTAATGCTATTAAATATTGATTATAAGTGATGTATATAACCTATAAATAACAACATTTATATTTAAATATAAACAAATCACAGTAGGTTGAAGCATAAGTTGATTAAGGCTCAGCGTTACGTATAACGTTTTTTTTTCTAACTTTAACGTTCAATGTCATCGATGTAAATTAAAATCAGTTTTATGAAGACATTGAAAAAAGAAAGTGAAAGCTTCGCCTTAAAATCAATGAATGCTTACCCTTTGTTGCAAGATTTGAATTTTGCTATCGGCGACAGAGCCTTTCTTCAGACTTACAGCGGCAGCGGGGCTGAGCGATGAATTCTCGATGTGGCTGTTCCCGTCCAAGGAGTTGTTTCCACCGGGCGAAGGCAGCGACACACCCGTCGGCGAGTCGAGTTCCAAAGAGTGACTAGGGAAAGGGAAACCGGGAGATAGCATTTGCTGTCTCTGCTGCAGCTGCACGTGAATTTGAAGCTGTTGCATTTGACCTTCATTGTGTTGTAGAAGTGCTGGATTCAAATGCATTAACAAATCTGGGCGCTCTTTAGGAAAATTATATGATGGGCTTTGTTCTTGGCTCGCAAACGCTAGATAGTTGGCTTTCTCGTAATACTGTCTACTTAGGTTTATCTGTTCTGCCAGTGATGGGATGTCGGCTGGATTGTGAACGGAGTCTGGTGTTATTGATGACGATTCTCTTATTTCAGAATCGGTTATAGATTCAACATGGTTGTTTAATAAATTGGCAAAGTCTTCTGTAGAGTCCGACAAATTTCCTAAAATTCCTTCGTTTGATCCGGTAAACGATAAAGTAGTCGAAAACTGTATGTTATCTATTACGTCTTCTCCCATATCAACAACCATAGAAACATCGAAATTACTTCCATAGTTGCCGATTGCACCTAAATTTTCTAATTTATTCTCGTAATCTATCTCTTCGTCTTTTAAAGCTAGTCCATAGTGAGCGTTCTGCATTAAGGAATATTGTTTACCTTGTTCTGGGAAATTAGTAGCGGTTTCATTATTTTCACATTCCATGTTAAACCCATTCATCATATTAAACTCATTGGAGAAGGTACTGTTGGCATTAAAAGAGTTTTGGCCACTTTTAGTTGAAGGCCCAAGAGTTTCATAAAAAGGCGGAAGACTGCCTGTTGGTGGACTGTTGGGACCATAATTTGATCGTCCGTCTCGACCGTTGCCGCCGCTGCCAGATCCGCTTCCAAGTGCACCACCTCCTCCTGAACTCGGAGCAGTGCTTCCGGCACCGGAACTAAAGTTTCCTGAACCTCCGCTACTCTGTGAACCAGAATTGCTTCCATTTCCACCAGTTGAGCGACCATGTCCTGCAGCAGCACTTATAATTCCTGGAACTTTATTTCCTGGACAATTGCGTAAAACCAAAACTGGCCTAGCTAAGATGCCATTAGCAATTTTTGAGCTACTCGTCCTTCTTTGTTCTCTAATCTTCTTTTCTGTTTCTTCATCTTCAGATTCTCCTCGTTTTTTTGCTATAGCGTAATCTATTGGCTGGTCCTGTTCAGGTTCCGGTGCAGGCAACGTTGGTGGGACAGTAACATCTGACAGCTCTTTTTTACCATCGCGAAATTGTGATTGTGCTGGCGTTCTTTGAATAACTGATACTTTTTGGCATGTCACGTTATGGTCAATACTAGGAGATGGTACGGATTCTGGAGATGGTGAATTTCTGGATGGTAAGACCACTGGTTCACTTTCCAATGGATCTTTCTCTTCTTTAATAAGGGGTTTATCTTCTCCCTTCTTTTCTTCAACTGGCAAATATTGCTTTCTTTCAGCTTGTGTAAGAACGTGACCCCTGTGACTTCCGTAAGGAATGTCGCCGCCAAGTATTGATGATATAAATCTTCTCGGTTCTTTTGTGCGCCGTTCTTGCATGAGTCTTGATCCATTGCTTTCTCCGAACACATCCCGATCTGAAAAAGGATCAATAATCCTATGTTAAAATGATAAAAAAAACAAGCAAAGTTATTTAGAAAAAGAAACAACAAATCTAGCTGTGCGTGTGCTATGTACCTATATATACGCCCCTATGATACTTTGGGGTATAATAAGCCAATAATACCAAATGTCACCTCACTTTTCACTAAGTTCAGATCACAATGGTATGAATATACATACATACCCGCCAAAAACATTACCCTTCTTAAAATAGGCAAAATGCACATTAACATGTCTCACAGAAATTATTAGGGAAAAAAGAAAAGTGGTTGTTTTATAAAGACTTTATTTTATACTAACTATTCTGGTTTGTTTATAACGTATTCGTATCGCGTCGTAGGCATAAGGCCTCGCTGACGTCACTGGTATGTGCCTCCATAACGGTAATACTCGCCTCCGCACACATACACCTACCACCGTAATTCATGTGTGCGTGTCACATTATTATAATAATTGACGCGCAACAGTGACAGATTCAATCTCGACCTAAATCTGCCAACCAATATCGCAATTGGCTTTCAACAATACGGTTTTACATGCTTCCTGTACACGGTTGTATTGTAGAAATCAATTTAGTATTATTGTTATTGTTCTGCCATACAGCCTTTAGAATATTTAGATTAGTAAATAATAAATACTTTAAATTGACATTTTAAATGAATTTTTCTGCTAAAAAGTTAGTATGTACAGTAGAAGACGTTTTGCCATTACTAAAATCTTCAAAATTATTTTGTTGCAACCAGATTAGAATATATTACTTATAATCACCTTATGGTCATTATAATTTTCGAAAACGACAACAATATTAGATATTATCCAAACATGCGTAGGTAGCAAGTGAAAGTCCCAAGGTTGGGCTAAACGAGTTCCTTTGCCCTTTCTCGGCTTTTGTTAGGGACCCAAGGACGAGGCCTGCATTGTTGGGATCTCTTTTTTATACGCCTCGTAATTGTATGCGTCTGCGCAGCTAGGCGTGACGACGCGGACGGAGTTAAATTTGAGAACTTTTAAATCATACAGCACCAATAACGTCTTACAAAAAGTTACCGACTCCGTGAATGTTTACAAATTTTATAGCGGTACTTAAACCTCAAAAATAGGCAAACAAATAATTTTATGTTCAGACTTCGGGTTTGAAAGCGCCTTAAACATTTCGCAGAATTGTCCTCTAGACGTCTCTTTACACAATAGGTACAAGTTTAGTAAGAATTAAAATATTTGAATGTTCAATGAAGTGACGTGAACTCGGTGTTACCAAATAATTGATTATATAAGTCAATGTTTACTTGTAGAAATACTTGTCAAAATTATATTTTGATGACTTATATGAATCCGAAAAACAATTCTATATCAAACCATCTTCACCGTTTAAGACCAATATTTTAAAGTTTAATTCTATTAAAGTCTATTTCTTATTTGTCTATTCGGCGTTTATAGCTTCAACTGTAGATAAAATAAACAAGAAAAATATTGTATTTTTATAAAAGGTCATTGGTATGTTTTTATTATTTGTAATAGTAAAATATAACACGGATGAAAATGTTAGGTAAATGCTCAAAGGCGGTTGACAAAAAAAGAAGAATTTCAAACATTTTATTAGCTCACGAATTTGGAATAACGTGTAGCGCAGATGTAGAGGACTTGAGTACCGACGCCGACTTGTCTTTTGCGGTGAGATAGAAACGATAACACTAATTGCGCGATTGAGATAAATACCGTACTTCAACAGAGTACGAAATAAAACGATTTCTATTAAATAAAATAATGTAAATCGGTATGTGGATTTGTTATAATAAACATGATACTCAATACTCGATGGATTTTTTGTTCGTGTTGTTTGTTATATTTGTTTTCTGAACAAATACAAATATGAAAATACAAAACATTTTAATAAGTTATGTTGCATTAAATACAACTTAAAAGATCAGAGCGTTAAGTAAAGAAGAACACGGATTAAAACTGAATCTGTTTCGTGGACTACATCCTATTATTCAATTTAACAGTTCTACACAATACTAGTACTAAGAGCGTTGCACCTTTGCAGGTTTTATACTTGTTATCTTTCCTTTTGTTGCTAGTTGTTAAAATTATAGGTAAAAATCATTATGTTGATTACAAATTATATGGTTTCGTAATAATATTGAAGATTTATTTCCCTAACAGCGCCATCATTAAAATGAATACACCGAGGTCTTTTTTTCATGGTGTCTGCTGACATTTAAAAACCTGCTAGGACATATTTGTATAAAATATTATTTTCATTTGAGTTTCTTTAGTTGTACAACTACCAGGAAATAAGATGACAGTTGTTTCATCCGTTCTCATCAAATAGAACAGTTATAATCGATCCCACGAAATTGTTGATCCTTAAGTGATTTAAAGAAACCTAGGTATATATACAGTTTAAATAGAAACCTAGTTATGTTTCATAATCACGAATAAATAAACAGACGCGCCCTTAAAACAGGTACAAGCAGGCAGAGATTACGGATCTACATTTGGCACGTACCTGGCCAATCTCCCACATGACACCTAATCTACATTCATATTCAGTAATTTGTTCTCTTAATATATCTACCTCTATCCAAAACTGTCACGCTGCTGGAAAATAAATTTGTTTGTCACTTTTTCTTCAATCAAACCTTTGACATGCATGAACTATCGAACGAAGAATACATTTTAAAATTTGAGTCATACATTTTAAAGTTTTCCCTTAAGCTATTCATAATTATATTCTTATGAATAATACTAATAACGTTATGTTATTGCATAATTTAAATCAATTACCATTAACATTTAATTGTTTTAAAGGTTACACATATTGATAATATAGAACATTACCATACCGGCATAGGTACGGCATCAGACAGCATTGAAATCATCATTAACGAGGTCTATTTAAATTGTGCGGTTTTATTTTATAAAATGGTTACGCAAGGCCTCCTAATTACCATGTTCATATCTATTCAGCTACTCTTTGTTTCCTGTTCAGGAACAGTAACACGTTACCTTGGATCCGGACAAAGCGCTCTTTGAATTTTTTTATCAATTCACTGTAACACTCATACCCGTTAATTCAAATGAAAAAATATTGATAGTGATAAAGCTTATATAGATTCAAATTTTAACATTCGTTTAGGTACTTACTCCTTGTAGCTATCATTATTTCTTTTTATTAAGCTTAAAATAATAAAATTATTAACTCAACCAACTGCTAATTTTATCATTTCGAGACAATTTATATTAATTGTATTTTTTTTGCGATGAAAAAAGTCACCACAACATTCCGTTGTAATTTCGCAATTTTGTTTCTTTTCGCTTATGAATTATGACGCATAATACCTTTTTAACGGGAATTTAATTATAGTTTGTGGAAGTTAACAATGAGTATTAGGTAAGATTGTGGTTAAACTGGTGTTTCAATTAACGAAAAAATATGTATTATTGTAGGGTGTCAACAAAGGAATTGCTAGTGAAATATTGTAATTATTTTAGAAGGCTGAGGCTATTCTTAGCCTTAATTACTTAAGCCCGATTTCATCGAGTTGCTAAGTTACCGAGAGTCAAACGTGCTACGTCTGTACTTCTTTTAGAATTCCCGACAGCTCGCCTTAGACCTACATTACGAGGGTCGACATTTGTTTATTTTTCTGTTAAAGTACTATAAATGTCATTTTAGGATCAATTTCAACATTTGATTTCATTAATGGCCGATGCTGAAGGGCATTGGAAGTAAAATCAATGAACAAAGGATCATTATCTTCTGTACGGTGACTTATTCGGTATAATATCCTTGCTTTAAATTTAAAAGAAAGTTAAAGAAAAAAACTATGAATTAAAGTAGTACAATATATGTAGGTACATACTTAGCGCTATAAAAGTTTGTAGAAGAGACAGCGCGACCGCGGGGCGACTATCGTGTCCTTGCGACCGGGGTTATCGGACGCTGTTAGCATTTAAAGCATTAAATAAAACGTAAGACTGCTGCTATGAAGAACCGCTTCGGACACAGAACACATAAAATTCCGTTGAAGCCTTTTTTATCGACTTAAGTACCGATAGTACACGGTACCGATACGTCGGGAGTGGTGACGGCTAAGGATCGGTTGAAAGGTCGTTGAGAAGGACACTTTTTGTTCTGAATTATTTATTTTTCGTACGCTTCGCTGGCATATGGGGACCGTTCGTGCCATGTGAATATTGAACGTCGAGTAGTTTCGTACTTGTATTGCAATAACTGTGAATAGAACATAATTATCTTTATATCTATGTTCTATAGAGAAATAAAAATGTAATTAAACGTACATATTATGTAATGTTAGTAGAATCCACGCGAATAACCAAATTTATTTGTAACGTGCTTTTTCGGTCAATTGTGTGTAAAACGGTCTTGCGATTAACACATTTTTATATCATTCCTTTTAGCGTGGAAACAGTTACCAAGGTCAAGGTTATTAGTAATGTTAATTAGTATTTCTTTCGTAATCATTACATATCGGTTTGAATTCGATATGTATTTTTTACCCGATAGATGGCACCATTACGTGTGCTACTTACGAAGCGACACATACAAAAGTAATTGCTAAGTCTTCCGGATATTTTCCGACGTTATTTTGGTGTAGCAAAAAAATTCGATTTTAAAACTTCGTGTCTCTAAACGAGCGGCCACAAAAACTGTTTGGAGTCTTTATTATTACTCTGATCGTGGCGTGAATCACAACCAGATTTGGCGAGGGTTAATGACCCAAATATGTTTAGCGAAGTGTTCAAGGCTACAGTCGACTAATTTGGTTAGCTAACAGAAAAAAAATCTTGTATCTAAGATGGCGATCACTTGATTTGTTTTCGTATTGCGTCTCCGGTTTGACAACCATTCGGTTGAATTTGTCTGAAAAAAATTTACCGTTACATTAACTTGGCTTTAAATATATGCAAAGATTCAACATATTTGTTAAGTATTCAAATAATAAGTTTAGATTGAGTGTAGCAATATGAATAATATCATTATAAATTAAACTTTGAGTTGTTTAAAAGTTGAAAGTGAATTACTTAACTTCATCTAAATGTACAATAATGTTGCCATTCGTGTCCTGGGTTCGACTGTTTACAAATGTTATTTTTAGTTGATCTTGGCAATAGGTGCCGAGTTAACTCGGTACAATGGAGGTAGCATTTGCTTTATACTAACTTGCCTCCAAAAGTAAACATTTAATGAATGATAAATCTTGTACACTTAAAAAAGTAAAATGTATGGTTCATTGATTGATCAAAGATTTATATTTATTATATAAATCGTGTACAATTAAAAAGTAAAATGTAAGGTTCATTGACAATGAAATCGAACTCCTTTTTGTAGTCTATTCCCGTTAATGCTATTATTGATTTCATATTGTTGAATCAAATAATGGTTGAAATAACGTTCAAATAATGGTTGAAGTTGCCTTCTTCTTAATTATACTAAAATCTTTTTCAGGAAACCGGTATGCCTAACCACCAAATTCAAAGACATGTGACGTCCACCAACTCGCACTGGGCCAGGGTGGTAGATTACAGCTCCTCTCTCTCGGAGAGGAGGCTTGTGTCCCTGCAGTGGGGAAATATACTAAAAAAACTGATTTATTATTATAATTTAATCTTTTTCACTTAATGGTCCCCAATAGGGTATTACGTTTAAAAGTTTAAATAGTGTTTATTCAGTATATCAAAGCGGTTGATAAGAGGACATCGTTTAGTATTCGGCACTAATGCTAGTTGATATCGCCCTATTAAATATCATGGAAATTAGTAAGTAGTTGATAGACTATTATGAAAAAAATACGTTTAATTTTATTTTAGTTAAACGTTAAATTGATATAAGCCTACTAGAAATTGAAACGTCATCTTTAGAGTGTAAAGAGTTTCATTATAAATTTAAAAAGTATCTTTATTTCTAGAGCGCGTATGTCATAATACGAAGAAAATATCTTAAAACTATGGCAATTTATAAGGATATTGGGAATACAATGCTCATAGCGACTAGCCAACTTGCTCCACCGAACTCATGATGTATGATCATCGTTAGTTTGTTTTATATGCGTTAAATATTCATGTAGGAAGTCAGTGACGCGGAGCCATGCGTGCAAAATATTTTGTCATGCATTTAACTGTTCGCGACGAATTTAAATATACTATAAAATTGTGTTGCAACTAACGATTTTTTTTGGCACGTGTAAGGAACTTGCTCTAATGGCTCACGGTAATGAATGGCTGTGTAAGCTGATTCTACTCACGCCGATTTCGCATGCCTCGATTTATTTAATTAAGCACACGACCATTGTTTATACAAAATTTTAGTATTCAAATAAATACATGTACTACGTCAAACTATTGTTTGTATCTTTCACGATCTTTCAGTCATTTTACTAAATCTACGTATAACATTTATCGCTATGATTTTTTTATTAATCTTTTATGATTGCTTTGACCATGCTAGAGGTGACATGCAAGCTATGTCCAAGATAGCTAAAAAAAGAATAACTGTAATTATTAAGAAATTGAAATACCAAGTCCCTTAACTTGTCATAAAAAGGAATGATGTTTGTTTCGAAGAACTTTTTTCCCTTAAACAATAGAAAGGGCTTAGTCGGAGTTGGCGCCAATCTGCCAGTTGAGATAGGATCAGGTTGGATTAGTTTTGAAGTAAAAGTTTTTTATGCGTTCGTTTACTAAGAAAGTAATACGCCTGATTGAACAAAGCATTACATAGATATTAGATTTTTTCCTAGATTTTAAAGGTTAAATAGAAGATAGTTGGTATTTAGCAGGTAAGGTAATCTTTTGATGTATTTACGGAGAAGTTGTAAAGTTTATTTGCCTGTCTCTTTCTAACCTTTTCCATATGAAAATACATTCCAAATTAGTTTACATTCGAAAGAGAAATAATTATGCAACGTTTGTTTTTTATATTTGTATGAAATATACATATATAAATATACATATATTATAATTAATTGTAAGAGTACTTATCTAAATATCAATTAATTACTATAATTGACAAATGTAACGCACCATGTTCCTACATTTACGTTTTTTTCTATTAAAACAACGGCAGATGTTAATTCTAAAATTGGCGTGTGCGATTAAAAACAGACCGGACCCGCATACAGCTAATGTTTGTTGCGAAACCGGTACGGTGTGTCGC
>JWHW01025711.1:402904-414853 GCA_000931545.1 Papilio glaucus | reverse complement strand
CCCCGAGCTCAGTGCTCTCAACAATCGATAGCGTACGTTCACCACGATCTCAAAATATTGGTAATCGCGCCCCAGTAACAACTAGACTTCTACTTCCTAACAAACTAGAAACTAGATAAGTTAAATCTGTTAAAAGGCTGCGGACTGAAAGCACCATACGAAAGACCTAAGCAACAAAGGATTAGCTATGCCAGCTGACTCTTATTCTATACATATAATAAAAATGTAACTGATCGCTGTCTATACATGGAAGATATTTGAGAAAAACTATATGCTATTATATAACTATATATAGCAATAAAACCCAAAAGAATGATTATTAGAATTTTTGTGTGTATGTCTGTTTGTCTGTGCGTTTGTTACCGCTAATCTCAAAAAATGCTAAACCGATTTGGGTGCGGTTTTCACTAATGTATTGTGGTAAGCTTCAATTAACATTTAGTGTTTATCTTATCTCAATCGGGTTATAAATAAAAAAGTTATATCAATTTAACTGCGTCGACCCCAAATACGCGGGAAAAGGGCAGTGATATGACGATGAGAATACGGTAGTATTAAGTAGGTAATATAATTTCGTTTAGGTAAAATTGCAGGGCGGGTAAAACCGCGGGGCACAGCTAGTATTTTTTATTAAAAAAATCAGGCGATTATTAATGAAATAACAATTAAATTATAACGTAACTCTTAACCGCCAGTACGTTTAACAGCAATATTTCAAACCTATTGCAAGACATAAAGACAATCTTATTGCGATATCGGTAAATCGATAGTGTGTTACTCGTCTACAGAATGACGTTTGTACGTGGGTCGGTACGTATGTATTGTACCATTTGTTTACCAATCACGCACTCGAGCCGCTCCCCAAACGAGTTGCTATTATGCAATCCTCTCACATCAATACGGACGTTTTTTGCCCGAGCATCCCCACGGTAAATAACGCCGTAGCCTCGACGAGTTCTGCTTGGACCGTCGCTTTAGTATAATAGCCCTCGCCCTATCTTTATATGGGCCGGGCCGTAGCCTCCCGCGATCCTCATTCAATTCACGTAAGGTAGCGGCTCTAAGGACCGGGTTTTTGTAATGGCGCAACAGGTAGAAAGGAAAGGATTGCGAGCATACCGAGAGCGAGACGGGACGATATCATCTTCAGAGGCCGCCTCGCTCTCGCCCGACGACGGCAAAGCGGCGCGGGCGCAGGAATGCCGTACGATTTGTGCTTCGCTGGCTGCGGACATTTCGTATAGTTTGATGTATACGTATGTCTACAGGTTAGCGCATAACCAACACACACTGCCCTAATGCGTATGGGTCATATAGCGGGATCCTCAGTTTAGTTAGTGAAATTATATTGAAAGGGAATCTGATCATTTTTGACCATTTTAGACGTATTGTTAATAATCCACGGGTTTTATTTAAAAAATACAAGATAATACATTTTAGGATAGATTAGTTTTTATATTACTATTATTTTTATGGTTTTTGTGACAGATTGCCGATGACTGTAGATTAGCGGCAGAATAACCCTATTATGACCTAGATACTGGAATGGGACACAGTAATATTTAAACTGTTTTCAACACTAAGTTTACAATCGTGATTCTTAGGTATTTAAAAAAAAACATTTAATATTTGCTACGCACATACATAAAAAGGTTTTTTCGAATACTTTATGCAGAAAACTTTGCGGTAATTTGCAGTTGTTTTTATCTGTTTGTAAATATGAAATTCTAATATTCTGCATTACCGTCTGTGAAGTGCGTCACCAAGAATTTAACATAGTATGTTAGATTTTTCTACGTAATTTTTTTGTAGTGAAGTCAAATTAACATAAAATACAAAGTAACAATATTTGTGAATTTAATTTTAGAAAAACCTTATGTAAAATTATGATAGAGACTGTTGAATCAATTGACGTTAGTAGATATTAAGCTAAACCGTTATTGTTTTCCCTGCCCACTGTACTACAAAACTATATCATTATTACACTTTAACACTAACACTATCATCATCATCAACATCTAAGGATGTAAGCGTTAGTATGAGAGCCAACTATTAAAATTTAATTCTCAGAAGCATCCACGTTATAAATGTAATTCAGATGTGTAGTAAAATGTTTGACAAGCTTTGTTGCTTTGATACCTTCAGTAGCTGAAAGCTCTGACAATACTGAACACTTTTCTGATAAAATATACAACTTTGTTGATAAAATATACAACTTTGTTGATGTCCATGAGTGACGTCGGAGACCACATAAATTACTTTCTTGGCAATGCACAACATTTCGTAATGATTTTAATTTTGCCGACAACTTTTTTATGGAACAAGGTGGCAAATAAGCAAGTGGGTCACCTGATATTTAGAGACCAAGATGCATGCGCAACGTGCATATGAGTCGCAGATGTGTTTCCAACCTATAATGGACAGAGGAAGGGAAAGATAGGAAAAAAGATACTTCCTTGTCCTCATTCTATTCTTATTAGCAATGGTTGGGAAAGGGAAGAGGACTTAAATTGGTCCTCTGGCACCTCACTCTCTTTTATGATTAGAAGCTTAAGGTTATTTATTATATCTGTGTAAGATACATAAAACATTTTTTTTTGTATTTAACCTAATTTCTTTAAGTATTTTTGGTAAACTGTTAAGAGTAAAAACAAGTGGTAGGTACATTTGGATGAAAAGAAAAGTAGCGTTTAGACGTTAATTTTGGAAAGTTCGCTAGATGAGGGTGGCATAGAAAAAAGAGTGCGGTCCATGTAGACGTAGAGCTGGAGCAGTGGATGTCTTTTAGCCAATGTTTCAGTAGTTATTTGCTATACGTAATAATATTTACAGCATAATAGGTTATCACATAGCTACGTGATCTGTGAGGATCAAGCAATGATGACGACGATGACATTTCAAAGTAAGCAATATAGTTGATCGATAGTTTAAGTTTTAAACTTAAACTATCTGTCAACTATAAATTAAACTTTGTTTTGTCTGTTTGTCGTGGGAAGTGAGAAAAAACCGGGATTTCAATCATAGACCAGGCTTTATTGTTCATAAAATAAACCGATATGGACCACTGTGTAGTCTGGAGTCGCCGTAATACAGTAAGAGTCCGTCAGTAAAGGGGTGTATTTTTTCGACTTGTGCACAGATTTAGTGCAGAGGAGGACCGATAGGTTATGTACGAGATTCTGGTAGACTTCATAAGGTTGCCTTATTATAAATAAGAAGATTCCGTCTTCTCGCTCCGTTTCACATTTGGACGGTATAATCCAGACGAAAAACAGATAGCCAATTCTATCTCTAGCTACCCAATTGACTTTTAAGATAAAGGTGTTATTTAAGATCTGTGTCCGCAGAACGCTAGTAATGTACCATATGCACATGATAGATTAGTCGTGCGAGCAGCGCCGGTCGTGTTTCTTGAGTAAACAAGACGCCAAGTCGCCGGTCACATAAAAAGTTTCCTCCGAGATCCGGTCACACTGGTCCGTAAGATCGACGACCTCCGTTCGCCGTTTGACTTAATGGAAATTGCTTTTCTTGCTTCACCCGACTCTTTGTGGGATCATTTAATTGATAAACATTTAAATTGTTCTTTTGCCATCCTTTTTACACCTAGATTAGTTACACTGATTCATTGTATTGTTCACACACACTGAAGAAAATATTTTTAACTACATAATTACACTGATATTATTATATACTATTAGTATATAAGTGTTTTCATCCATCGAATTTGATTTTAATAATAATATTTTATGAATGAGATGAGAATATCATTTGTCGGTTGTAAAGTTATCGTTTTTCTTCTGTAAACATTAATGCATCAGATTTGACTAAAGTGCGACCGGAATATTCGATAATAACAGACAAACACTCCAACTAAACTCGTCTGTAGTGATGCACACTCTGATGTTGGAAGATTATATCTTCTATGCGATTGTAATAAGAGTCAGTATTCTGTGATGCCGTAAAGTCGCAAAGCTCCGCGTGCACTTACATCAGTGGCGATAACGTTATGCGACTTACGACCGGTTACGTGGCACCTCGAGGTTTCTTTCTTCAACATGCTTCTGATTTTAACCGGTAAAACAATTAACAATTATTACACGTGCTGCGCAAATTTTACACATAGTTAATTGCAGTTTTTTAAGATTGCATTGAATAAAACCTTTTATAATGTGTAACTTGTTTAGGTTGGTTTTGGAGTAACAAATAAAAAGATTAATGTAATCCACTTTACATACTTTACAATTTTTTTCAGATTCTATGCATTGATTAATCACCCTTCAAAATCTTTTAGAAAACAAAGGTACCATTATGATTAAAAGATGGCTTTACCGATAGTCGTTCAACAAGGTTAGTAGTGTCAGTCAATTCCTTTTACGTGGATAGATGCTAACCGAAAATGTAAACACGCGACCTTCTTTTGTTAAAGTTTAACTTAATCTTAATAAGTTTACATTGTGTATAGTCGTGGGCGGTACTTAAAAAATTAAAAAAAGAACAATTTCATATATATTTGGCACAATTATCTTGGAAAATGAAAGAAGTAATCATATAACAGCGCTAACAGCCAAGCTATCTATCGAAACTATGTTATCAATCAATCAAAAGCAGCATCCACGATATACAACGTGTTAAACTTGGCCTTAGACAAGTACAAGTTCATCGACAAGCACGAGACTAAAGTGAGCGTGTTACAAAACAGAGCGATGTTGCAATGCAAAACTCTGGTTTGGCGGTCGCGCTCGGCGATGCAGCACGATCTGGCGTTCCGCTTTGCGCTACCGTACCTCCCCTCTCCTCTCCACACTTCGCCTTACCCCGACAAGTCGAACTCCGGTCTGGCCGTAGACATGACCGCCCGGCCCTGACCGAGACACAGAGTACCCTCGGCGAAATATTACGGATTTATCTAATTTGTAACAATAATCTTTGGTGCCGTAGGTTGTATATACATGGTGGGCATGATATGCTGGTTGTTTAGAATATTGTAGAAGTTATGGTACCAGTTTCCCAGTAAACCAGTTTTCAATATTCTTCTATGAATGTCATATAGATTCAACGTATATACAACATTCATAAGGAGAAAGAACGATTTACTTTATGATTGAAAATAAAATAACTGTCAATTTTTTGTATCGGAGCTAATGATATAACGCTTATTCAATGTTTTAAGAAAAGTGTTTTAATGCAATCGCTATCTATATTCTAATGAATGTATGACAGTATTGTTTTGGTCTACTTCTAGATTCTAGATTCTATTTCTAAGAAAGTAATTTATTATAGCCGATCAAGTTTATACTAAATGCACAGTAATTTTAGCTTAGCTATTGGTTCTCTATATATTAAGTTTCGTTTTTTGAAGAAGTGAAAAAAGTAAGTCAAATCTTAGCAAAAGTTTTTTTCAAGTAAGCAGAAATGTCCATTCAATAATATATTACTTAAATTCGTATTTACTGTAATTTCAGAGGTTGTTGACAAAATGCTTAAAACATGTTTATCTACGTTTCTACCTTCTCACGGCAATTCCTATTGAGTATTATGTAAAAAACATTTTTTTTAATCATTCTAACTAATCTTAAAAGTTTTTGATTGGTTATATTTCGAAAATAGTCGATTTATGGATTCGAACCCAGGAACCCATGATTGGTATTCTTATTATATTCTTCTTTATAGACTATTAGCACTCAAAAATTGGGGTTTGAATTGCAGGTGCGTCGATAATTCCAAGATAATTTGTAGCAAATTTTGGCAATGTGCACCTCTTTCGATTGCCGCCCTAGTGATTAGGGCGCGACATTGAGGCTTTTTGCACCTGCATTGCAAATTGAAAGTCATCTGACTTAGTATTCAGTTTCACCTGCCCTAAGTGCAAATAGCTCTTTTTTAATTTTACTTAATTATAAGTTTATAAAAATTATGTATAATGAAGATAAAGTCTGTGATAAAATTTTGATCATTGCAGGTGTACATTTAGACGAAACGCAGAAATAGTTTTACTTCAAGCCAGTCTTCTGTAAGGTCGTAGTATTTCGCCGAGCCCTTTCGTGCATCATGTTCTTGGTGCGGGCTCTACCACTGTTAAAATATTTGGTTGGTTTATTATCACATACTATTCTAACTTATCTTCTTACTTCTTAATTATTGACTATTAAAAACACTTTTTTGAAGTCGAATAGCACAGAATGCTTTAAGAGCTTTGTGACTATTTTAGTAAAAGTGTTATCATTGAGTTTGAACAAAAAAATACGAGCAAAATGACATACGTATCCAAACAACAGTTTATGGGTTGTTTATGGTTCATTTAAAGTTATAAACTTGGTTGTTTATGATACAAAAATTCTACAATGTGTATGAAGATACTTTGTATGAATATTTTATTGATTTAACCTATAACTACTTATTTTATTACTTCGTAACTAATATTATAAATGCGAATGTCTGTTTGTTTGTTTGTTACTTTTGAACTCCTTAGGGGTTCAACCAAACATCATGAAATTAACACACAGAATGTTAGGGGATCAGAAAATAACATGGGGTACTTTCCTTATATCCCAAAAATAAAACACAATGTTACTATCCCACGTGTTGACGATTACAACTCTTTGTGACATTTTATCTATAATTCGAAAATATTATACTTCGGATTCACATTACGAAAATTTCCAGGGTGAAAAAACAAAAAGGAATGCATGCGAAGCCACGGGCAACAGCTAGTCCAATAATAAATAGCAAATCTCGCTTCTGTTATTTTATATCTTCTTAATTACTGTTGATGATACCTTATATTGTAAAGTGTAGTATTAAATAATTATTAAAATACCGTGGACTTCTGTGATGTGGGCTGGTATTAGAATTGTTACAATGTTTCAAATCCGTAATACAGGATCTGAGAGTAACTAGTCCTACAGTTATCTGTTTCAGTTAACTTTGGATTGGTTATGTTACATTATTACAGGTTGCAGCTAACTGTTCACTGTTTGAATTGAAATCTTTAAATACAGGTCTAAAAGGTTTAATTGTAATCCTAACTAATATTATAAATGCGAATGTGAGTTTGTTTGTTACGCTTTATCTTATTTAACATTTTTACTAACAACTTTTTACACATTTTACCTATATTCGAAGTTATTATACGCGATATCGTCGTACAAAAAATTCCAATGTGAAAAACGAATATTTGCGTAGAAAATATTTGCTTATATGTTTCAGAGCCGGAATAATTAAGAACAACAAGCGAAATGAGGATTATAATGGAGGATTTTGATTGCTAGGTACTTATTTTGGCCGAATATATTTCACTAAAAGGAATAATTTTTATCACATGCGATCAGTATGTGTGTATGTACGTCTAGTGTAGCGAATGTGTTGGAAGTTCAAGACGACGGGCTGTGACAAAGAGCATATGCATATTCATGTGTCGTGGCCCCTTTAGAAACTGTCGCGGCTAATGCTGCGCCGACGTTGACACGGTTTCGTTGTCGTTGTCAGCCCATTCGAGACGCTAATTTGTATATACATAACACATTTGTTGAACGATTATTGTATCTGTATGTGTTGAATGGCCTAGCTTCGCTGATCTGCCGACTCGGGGTCAATATTTTTGTGTGACAAATCGTTTGGCGAAAGACGAATACGAGTCATATTAGTACTGTTTAATCGTTTAAATTAAATAATCAAATAATAGGAACGATCTTTCTTCCACAAGATGGAACGAAGATCAGGTCAAAGGCAGGAATGTTCGAGATGACAGATATTGGCAGACAGGCGTGATGGCGGCAATGGGTCGATTTTATGGCGCTTGTTGGCGGAGGCCTACGTCCAATAGATTGTTTCTTAAGAGAAACAATCTATATAACAATATATATAAGAGGTAAGCCTATCAGTCTTATAAGTTTCTGCATATTCAGCCCTTAGAATTGTCAAACTTGTGAGTTACATTTGTCGTCACAATACAACAATAAAATAGTATGTATACTTTTAAATTAGCGATATAGACACGATAATAAAATAGATGTGGTTCTAATGCGTGACGTGTGTTATTTATTATTTACTGTTGGACAGGCAGTTGCTGTGCGCAAAGCATAAATATTATGGATTCCGTTTATTTTATTTATTAGGTAAGTCTATGTATATAAAATGTATTGTTAAATATTTATTGGCTGTATACTGTTTGTAATGTGTTATGATGCAAGTTCTTATCCTCTGCGTTACATTCTCTACCACTGCTATCATTGAATTGGAGAAGAGAAGAAGATATAATTAGTAAGTTTATAGTCGGATGTCAATAATAATAATTTGTAATAGACAATAATACTGTGCTGTGTGGAAATGGTCAATATTAATCGAATACTAGTATTACCCAAGTTTTAATCGTGTGATTGATTGATTCTATTGTATTCTTTTATTAGGATGAAACAATTGAAGATTTTGAAATAAGCTTAGGTCAAATTCACTAACGTGATTCAAGCATACAAATCAACCTTGGTTTCACAATCACCTGGTTGTGAAATAATTGATTGATTTTTTAATTTATTGCTCTTTACGGTCGGGTTCACTTTTTCAGAACTTTCCAGTAATTTTCCCCTGAATGTCCTAAATTTATATCCTAAATTATAGCGATTGATAGGCGACTAAAGGTAAAAGAAACATCTACTTGTATATTTAATGGACCTGCTGGGCTCGTGCGGTCTACGTCCACCAGTCATCTTCAAATGCTCAATGCATGGCTATATTTAAAAAATCTAATTTCGATTATTTTATTTCTTCACACTCTTATTTTACTTCTGAGAGCTGAATACCCAAAAATCTAAGCATATTAGTTACTTCTTATCTATTAGCTGTCAAACATTTAAGCATTTTGATTATTTATTACCCTTAAAAGATACATAGAAATGATAACTTGGCGTAACTGAAAGTAATGAATATGCATAATTTGTTACTGTAACTCAGACCGCTGTAATGATAATATTAAGCTTCAGGGAATGTCATAATAAAATAATAAAAATCAAAAATTGATACAAGACTATTCTGACGGGTCTTGTCCGATCTGATTCTGAGAAGTTATTTTTATAATCTACTGAAAGCACTCCACTGCGACACTATAATCATCGTCGTCCGATCAAATTATTGTTTTATTGTTAGTTTCCTGTTTCACTGAAGTGTAATCGTTAAACATTTAACTAAATCAGGGTAATCGTACAACATTACGGTAAAAGATTATTTACGAGGCCGCCCCGTCCTAATATTGCGTTTTGCTGAAGTCACGCATGGCATGGCGCACTGCCGCCACCAATTTAACGACATGCGCCATAATTAAGTTGCTATATATTTATATATATACATTATATATATCTCAGTTTGGAATTACTGTCTTATGAATTGTAGCAATTGCGACGACAGCAACAATATATGTCATATATAATAGATATATTGAAATCGACACAAATAACTTTTTATTTATCATGGTAAAATTGATTATTCTATAAAATAATAAAATTAAAAAAAAAATCAAAGAAATAATTTTTCTTCCTTACTATGGTTCTGTATAGAACTATAATGGCGTTAATTTTAATTGTAATACGTATGTAAATTTATGTGTGTATTTTTGCGATTTTGAATACGAATCCAATCCTTTGGGATGTTGAGAGATTACTCCTCTTAACAACTACCGCGGTGTCTCGAGACGATTGTCTTAGACCAGTGTGTGTTGCCAGTGACTCATAGCACTGAAAAACTGCCCCACACTATGTGCATCATCAAACTGCTCATGTTCGCTTAAAGTGCAATGTAGAGGGCAACGCTCGGCGATTGTCTACAACATCATATTAGATATGTGATTGCTGACACAACGGATGGCCGATGAAGGAAGGGTTTTGGAATGACAGGCCTTCTGTATGATGGACGGACGGATGGATGATTTGGTCAAGGTCACGAGAGTCCTCTGCACGAGGACAGCAGCAGACCTATGAAAAATGTAAACAATATCTTTAAATGTGATAATTCATCTCGATCAAAGGTTAAAGAATCCATCCTATTATCGAAATTTTAAATAGTAACCCTATTTGGAATGCTCAGAGATGGGAATCATTATCCGCTTAACACCAACATTATCAAATGTCCAAAGTAACTGAGGACGGTGACCCTATCATAATACCGGTATCACCGGTGTCAGATTTAAAATAAGTGGCAATTTATAAGCAAACTTAACCAGTTGGTTATTAATAAATCTTTCGATAAATTCACTTTATTTCTTATAGCATTTTTAACTTAACATTTTATTTCCGACAGTAAAATCAAAAGAACCTGAAACCAAGTAGTTAATGATTCAGAACGTATAAAAACAAATCAATTCGTACATAGCAAAGTCATATTTACTTAGCACAACGCCCGCTTTGTTACCGGAAAGTCACCGTTCCTTCCTAAAAATAGCACTACGATAATTGATGATGCAAAACTGACTTCATACAAGAAGTATCCAACTGTAGGGTTTGAGTCTACAATTTAGTTTATACTTTACATTTTGTATTTTTATTATCAAACTAATATTCCTTTTACTTGGGTGGTCCCAGATCAAATCGAGAGATTTAATCCCGAATGACGTATACGATAGTCGTTTTTGGATTTTTTTACGAAGTTCGACGACGACCATACAATTGAGTTGGACTTTTTATACAGTGGCTGAACAGAAATTGGGTGCTGTGGACAATCACTGACGTAGGGTTTTAAGCATTCCTTCGGCCATGATGTCCTCCTCTGAAGTAGGTACATATTATAGGGTTTATGGAATAACACATCAGGCGGGCTTAAACGCCTTTGCTGGGACATACACACTATTTTGTCAATTTTTTTTCCAAGACCATTTTGAATCGTTTCACGGGCTGTACGGGTTGGCCTCGTCTGATTGATCAATTATTGGCTACATCAATATCGTCCAATTCGGCAAAAAGAACTGTGTTGTCATATCGCGATATCGAGGATCATTAGCAGTCATTGCTTGACCAGCCTCATTTCGCAATTGTCCTATCATCATAATTTTCTTGCCCTGTTTCTACTTCAAGTGGAGTCGGTGCAATACGTTTCCTTCTTCCACACCATCCTATCAACCATCATCTTAGTAGGCACTTCCTCCTTGCTCATGTAATTTTTGTAATAATGTGTACAAAATACTCTAGGTCGCTTTTCTTAATCAATTAATGATAATGCATAATAATGAATATTATGCATATTATTATCCTCAACTCGAAAACAAGAAATGAACTGACAATATAATATTATTATATTATATTATATAATATATTATCACAAGACCCATACACAGACCTATTACAACATTAATCCTAACATCGACGAGCATGTATGCGTAGATGTATGGATGTAGGTATTCCGGGATCGCACGAAATGGAAATTTATAATACTACTAATACTGCATCTTTGGTTACGGAGTGAGTGCATTTTAATTTATTAAGTAAAGTATGAATTTTTAATTAAAATGTAAGTACACACACACATATATATAATTATAAAACCAACTTAAATAGTGTACAGAGATGTTTGATAATCAATTGGCGCCGGTACACAAATGGTCCGACCGAGCCGCCACGTATCTAGGTTGCATCAGCCGTATTGGTTGAACTGGCGCAGTACATGCATTATGCAGTACGCTATTCTGATCTAAGTCGAGAGATGGACTGCCTCATCCAGGTAAGTTTTTAGCGAAAGACTCGCGCTAACGGTGGCTGTGAAAAAGGATGCGGTTAGCTTAGCTACTAGAGCTTGTTTTTTAAATAGTTTTTATTTATTTATTAACTTGTTAGTTGATAGAATACTGTTACGATATCAATAGTGATAACTCGAACTTTTTACCGCCCCTTGTACGTAGATCTTTATAAAGACATTACAAAAGTTCCCAGGCTTAATGGTCCGGAAATCCAATAATAAGAGTGTAGCGAG
>JWHW01025711.1:377183-394724 GCA_000931545.1 Papilio glaucus | reverse complement strand
CACCTATGATCTGTTGTTACCATTTTTGTAATTGTTGATCTTTCACAGATGCAGGAGTGACGTGCAGTCACGTCAGTCCTGTTCTGTCACGTTACTTTACACAGATCAAGATATGTCTTCAGATAAAATATAAATTGCAATATTAAGAACGTAATTATCACCGAAGAGTTTAAATATATTTTTAAATAGATACTTTAATGCATGTTGTTATCAGATTTATTTGTACAATTTTACTTCTAGCTCTATTGGGATCAATCATTTTAATTTATTAGCATTATGTCATGTGAAGTCCAAAAACTTAGATCAACAGCCGTTACTAATGTGAGGTATACATATTAAAACTAGAAATGGTTTCGTTAAATAAATATATAAACATTTATTATAATGGGGAATTTAAAGAAATAGGCTCTCAAAACAGGGTTCACAGAAATTTGGGAGAGAATCGGACAAAATTCATTTTTCAATGAAAAAAGAATAATTAATCAAAGTAATGCAAGCGAAATTAAGTTGTTTTAATTTAAACAGCTTTTTTTTTGTTTTAATCGAGAAATATTAACAAAAATATTCTGCTTCTGGAGGAAACATAGGCTTAAATGATACTATATAACGATACTACTATAACCCCCTCGGTGGCCATCCTCGCGAGCGACGGGAGTAGCTTGCGGGATCTTCAAACATATTAAGATGTACTCCCTTCGTCGGTTCATATTAAAGGAATGATTCAGAGAAGATGAACATAGCCCCCTGCTAGGATGACACGTAAAATCTTTAAACGTTCTTTTTTTAAACAGATAGTGATAAATTTCTTGAAAATTTTTGATCACGATTTTCATCACTCAATTATTCCATGCATCGATATTCAATATTTATGTTTAAAAAATAAGTAACTAATATTAAGTGGTCAATTAAATATTACAGAAAGGTCTTAGGTCTTTAAGGATTATGACACCATATGAAATTAACTTTGGCCCAAAACTATGCTACCTCGTTACAAAAGACTTCAACGCAAGTTTTTTGTAGCAAAAAAACATTTATTTTTACTACGCTTACGTACGTACGTACGCTTTCTTTACTATAAATAACACACAATCAATTTACGTAATGTTTTATATTTGTTCATTCTTTGACCAAAAATGTTTTAAGCATAGTGTTTTCTAACTTACTGGACATGTACATAATAAACTCTATTACCTAATAGGTAGCGGTCACGCGGCTATCAAGGCATCGAATTGCATTAATTTGATAAATAATAATGCCACCTTAAGCTGGAGCTTAAAATGGCGCTTTTAGATGAAAAATCTAAATAAACATTCTCTCCACATCTTAAAATACAAACGCAGTGGACATGCGAATAATAAAATCAATTTACCGTCATCCAGTGCTCAGCAAAACAATTTTAATTAAGGATATAAGCGTGATGATTCTAAAATTGTTTCAGCATCATAATTAGTTACACTTTATAGTTTATTTTGTACAAAGAAGTCTATATTCCTGCTAGGATTACTACAAATTTAGAAGATAATGAGATCAATCCACCATCTAGTTGACTGCGGTCGACTAACTTATAAGTACAAAATGTATGAAAAACTATTGAATAATTGAAAATAAATATGATTTCTATTACCAGCTCTTATGTGAGCAATAAAGTGTTTATCTATCTATCTATCTATCTCTTTTTGCAAAAAAAGGTTCATCTTGAATACAAAGTTATTTTAGTTTATTAGTGCAAGAAAGTAATGAGCTGCTATGACCAATAAGCCTAAGAATGACAAAGATACAACCTTATAAGATATCGTCAACATTATGTATAAAAAAGCCAAAAAACAAACAGCATTCTGGACGTAGACATTCTTCTGGGATCTTACAAAGATCGGTCTCCCTCTCCTATCCCTAATCTGTAAATGTGTACTTAAGGATCTTTTTTAAAACTAAAGAAATAATATTAGAACTAGGGTTCACGTTGAAATTATCTCTTAGTGTACCGTCTCGTCACATACATTAGAATTGCAGAGAACGCGTGAATTTTATACGGGAGATAGCGTAACAGTCGTGTTCCAAAAACTATTGCATCATCCGTTCTATTTGTAGTCAAAATTATGTAACTATTAAGATAATACTTTCTGGGAGCTTCTGAACATGAATTGAATTATAGCCGTACGAAAAATAATATATTAATTTTATATGTGTTTGGCAAAAAATCTAGTTTTCTTCTTTTAGAGTAGAAGGTGACAAATGAGCAAGCCGATCGACCGACATGATAATCAGGCCGCTACCCATAGACATCTGCAACTAGCTAGTTGGTGAGTTGCAGATGCGTGCGATGAACGAAAAAATGGTCTTTCCTTCTCTTATCCATCTCCTTCATCGTCAAATTCTCTTCCCCTTCCCATCCTTTCTTTATTAGACAATAATGAGAAGCGAAAGAGGATCAGAATTAGGCCTTCTGCACCTCACTCATCAGATGAAACGCATAATACTTATGCTGCACGCCTGTGTTGCGCGAGGTTGTGTTGTTGTTGTGAAACATTGCCATATTTCAATTCAAATTTAAATACAACTTGATCTACAAGTTTTTTCTAGATATGATAGTAACACATTGTAACAGTAAAACAATCGAATCAACTGGATACTTCTCACAAATTTTGACAAACAAGCCGCTTTCCTTTTTTGGTTTCGTATAAATAAGGCAGTGCTCTACACTGCTTGTTTGTCACTACTTGTGATAAGCTTCCAGTTGTTTTGATTGTTTTCGATGAACTATAAAGTAATTTTTACCTGCTCTTTTTAGATTCAAATTTATTGAGATCAAATCTTATATAGCTTCCTTCCGAACCATTTACGAAGAACCGGTATTTACGAAGGCAAAATAAAATCGTTACATTTATATCTTTAACTTGAATAGGCACGGGTTCTAAATGTGTTAACTATATAAATGAAAATTTGATATTAACTTTTACAGTTCACTCCCTACATTAGTAACCACCTTAATGTCTGGAAGTGATAGGTTTGGCAGGATACGCTTGTTTTACTTGATTGAGAATCTTAAAAAACTTGTCCCTGAACTTTCTTTTACGTAACCGTGATCATTGACTTCCAAATTAATCTGTCTTCATGCCTTATGGATAGTAGGGATTGTTACTCTCAGTTGTTTGTTCGAAAAGTATCTGTGGCCTGAATAAATTTATTTGATTATATAACATTATCCTTCCTTAAAACAAACAAATTATTCGGCGTGATTCAGTTATTCTTATTAACTTTTAATGTTTTAATTTGTCTCAATTTATAAGTGTCATTTCTTAGTATACGATACGCTTGTGTTTTGTTTTTCCTGTTGAATTACTAAAGGTGAACAGTTGTTTACATATTTATACTTTTTCTATTGATAAAGGAATTATGAACACATTATAGAAGTTGATATACTTTTTCCTATAGACTTTTTTTATTTATAGCCATTTAATAGTTTATTTGTTTTATCACAACGATTAAAGTGGTATGCATTTCATACATAACATTAATTAGTTAATGAATGTTTTTGTTTTGTTTTTATGGGATAAGGGCCACCTTATCATGTTTGCCAAAACGAGCAACCTGATGTTAAGTGACCGCTACCCATAGGCATATGCAACAAACAAATGTGTCACACAAGCGTTGTCTACCTCTAATGGACATACAGACAAGATATGGGATATTTTCTTTTCCTATTCATCCCCATTCCGACTGAAATTGAGCCTCCGGCACCTCGCTCTTCGGATAAGTCGCAGAAGAGTACTGTTATCATGAGTTATATTTTAAATGAGAGAAGCTTTAAAGATCTAATTGACACTAGAGAGAGTTTTTAAAAATATAACAAAAAGTTAGAATATTAAATGAATATAGAACTTTTCTCTTCACATGATCAAATACGTTATTAAATACGTAATTTTCGTAACTTTTTTTTAAATATATTTGCAAAAGAGTAACTTATGTAAGTACACTTTCATTGAATTTAATGTAATATTATATCTAGATTCTCAATATTTCAATAAGTATATAATTTCATTGTGTGGTTCCGAATCACGCGTTTGAGTTAAGTTTAGTTAATCATTTTCGTCTAGAATTCTGTATGTATGTGTAATACATTCATTCACTATCTTAAGTATTATTTATCCTGTCACCTTGTTCTCTAATTCATTAATACCCCACTAACATCATCAAAGTGATATGTAACGTCAATGGGAAGTTGTGTCGTGTACAGGATCTATCAATTATTTTTCTTTTCGTAACTGCCAGTGTCTCCGCATCATTGCAGGTGGTTACAGGTGTCACATGTTCCATTCTCTCATTGATTTCGTTCTATGGTTCCCACGCTCGAGCCACAATCCCTCGGTAATGTGAAGCAACCCCTGCGATTCATGAACGATTTATAAAAAGATTTAGGGTGAATCTCACGCACAGGTAGTGTGGGTGTATGTCAGAAAGCCTTCTTTTATTTTCATATGAATTTTATCAAAATTATGCTCTATTCAAATTGGCATAGAGTTCGAAGTGATTCATAAAGAAATTCTTAAGATGATTGCCGCTATACAATATGGGTCAAAAGATAGGTTCGCTCATTGATGGAAATACGTTATGACCGTTGCTCGACAACTTTTTTTTTCTATTTCGTAGCTGTTAGTATAAGACTTATTGTATATTTTTTATTTAAGTAACGTCATAATACATAAATATTCTACAGCTATGTAAATTATTTTAAGCAAAATATCAGTTAAGAATTCGACGTCGTTATTAATTGACTAATGACGAAAAATGTCCGTCGAATAGTCAATGATTCGTTTAGTTCGCAGTTTGCTTTTAGTTTAATATGGTTAGTGAGATTATATACTGACGAAGTTCACAATCTGACGGTGATGTATCCATTTTCGTGTGGAATCTTTAATTTTATTTGCAGGGTAACTCTAGAAACTACTGAACCAATTTTAAAAATTATTTCAATGTTACAAAACTAAAATAAATTATTGATATGAAATAGTAACAAACTGCAAAGAACATGTTTTAACAGCGTGTACGTATTTCTCCTACTGTCGGTGATGCTTATAAATATATTTTGCGGTAAAAGATATTAGTGGCATTCAGAAAAACAGCTAATTTTAGTCACTCTTAAATGTTGAAAATACCTAACACGGATTTATTTCATTGCCCCAACTGGTTACGCATCGGTATTTGGATTTAAATATTTCGGTATTCAAGTCGATGGTCCTTTTCTGTTGAATGCGCCGACACGCTCATAATAATGAAACTAATTTTATTCGCAGCGTGTGCCCAAAAATACATTGCAGTATTTCATTTAGGAAGTAAACATTTTTATTATGATTCAATTAAATAATAAATTGGAAGCGTTAGTTTTACTTACTTTTTCAATAAGAAATGTAAAGCTAACTCGTCGAATTCAACGAATGCCAGATAAAGTCACGATTATGTAAAACATGTAATTTTTTTAAATTAATTAACTAAATTTTACCGGATCAGTGAAAATCTTATTATTATTGTATTAGCGAACATGGTGACACGAGATTTGTATGATATCAAATATACGATAAACAAAATATTACTTACATCGTACAATACTCCCGCTTCTTTAAACACAGACATAAATAACCATCGGTTATTATACCCTCAATATCGCTATAAGGTTGCCAAATGTCTTATGCCGGATTGCTCCGCGGACAAGAACGGAACAGCTCATTAAATTAATGACAACTGGACTTACCTACGAATACTGCTCTTTATGATTAAAAAAATTCTCGGAGTCTTGAAGATGTCGGAATATAATAGAAATTTTCATTACAATTTCTAGAATAAATCAAAATAGAGTTCATGAATGTTAATAATCCTCTATTGCAGAAGGAAGTTGACTATAATAAAAGCGGAAACGGAAATGATTCAGGTCTCTGTGCGGCGGCCAATAAGATGCCAAGTTAGTACAGGTGGCCCGACCTCGAATATTATGCTTACCTATAACAAGTGTAACACATTATTCAATAGGTGCTATCACTGCTATTGTATGTATTTAGTGTTTTCCACAAAAGATAAAAGATTAGTCAAATAGAGTAATACAAAATTTGTCGATTGCGTTGGTCATTTCGAGATGACGTCATGAGTCCTTGTATATTATTTTCTAAATATTTGAGATGTACAAACTTAATTTAAAGTATTACTACACATATAAAGAATGATAGTTTTATATCTCATGAAGTAATAAATACATTTTTTAGAACCTGAAATTGGCTATGTTTCGCATAAACTATTTAGCTCTTATTCCGATAGCTCGGCATGGAAACACAAAACCTCGATGCCGACAAAAAATATCGAGCATGCTTAATGACAGCCGTTAAATGTCAACTTTATCTACGAACACAGATTGCATTTTAATTAATGGCTTTAATATTGTTTCGAGTTAATAAATTACTTTATGGGAAATGTTAACTGCTCCTGAGAAGAGACCACACAACGGTGAGTTGAAGTAGCTCATACAAAACGTATACTCTAACATCGACTAATTAGTTAATAAGTAGTATAAAGCTAAGGAATTGTTAACTTTTCAATAGAGGCCTCTTAAAAGGATAACATGGCATCAAAGACGTAGCAGATTTATTGTCACTTAGTTATGTTTTATACATCTCTCTTGTATACGCATATAACGCAAACAATATTGGGAAAAACATTCACTTGACCCACCACATCGTATCGCTCGCCCGCGGTATTACACTATTCTAGCTTAGCAATCTTTTACATATTTGCGCGACTTTTATGGGTCATAACGTAACTTTAATTAGCTTATAATCTTTTCATTGAGCTGTCAAATGCAAAAAAAAACATATCCAATCTTATCCGATAGGTAGTTCCTGAGATTATCTCGTTCAAACAAACGAACTCCTCAACTTTATTAAATTAGTATAGATAGCGTAAATTTAATGCATACATGTGATGAGTTATAATTGTCAGAAATAGAGTTATTAAAGTCAGTAACGTTAAATAAAGTACGAAAATCAGCAGTTGAATATGACTTGTTCTGACTTATTTACAATTTGGCTTCTCTATAGTTTGGGCGTGTATATCATAAAGCCTTATAATATTACGAACAGATATGCATATACAAAAAAGATACTGATAACCTAATACTTTTGTTACGGTTCGCAAAGTATAAGACCGTAGGTTTTTATAGCTACTAATACCTTAGTATTTTTTTTAATGTAAAGCGATCAGATACAAAAACTGATACTGCATACGGTCAAAATGTATAAGACTTGATATGGGTGTTACGGATCAACCACATAGCAACTAAATTGGATGTAGCAAAAAATTTAACCTATACATGAAAGAGATTTAGATACGTAATACAACTAAAGAGTTTAATTGTTAAATTACAAATCATGACGCGGAAATCATGGACGGGGTCGTGATAAATAAAATAGGAACGATCCGAGTCGAACAATGGCACGGGTTATCGAACTGCAGTACCATTTCGGTGAAGGTCCCTAGATTCGAGGCCGGACACTTGCAATTGGAATTTTCATGGTATTCTTATCGAAACAATACTAGTAATTTTGTAACCTTTCTTTGATTGAAATAAATAGAGTATATGAAATTGATTTTATTTCAATAAGCGAATGGAAGAACAGGGCATTAAAATATGGAAGTAGCTTAAGTGAATATGCACGTATACACAAGATTATATGATTCCAGCAGAGGCGGATTAACTATTGAGGCGCCTTTAGGCAAAGACATTCTCAGCGCCCCCTGGTGACGAAAATAATGTCACCGTTCCTCTTGATCAGTCACACTTATAACATTTACTAGCCAATGTTCGTTGACAGCGCGCTCTTTATTATCTCGCGCCCCTAGTCACGTGCCTACTTTGCCTTAGGTATAATCTACCTCTGCTCCCAAGAATTTGTGTTTGTTGTACCATTAAACACATAATGGTACGTTTTCATAGCGTAACAATTTCTTCCTAAAATTGCTACACTACGAAGACTGTAGCCTTTCTACACAAATCGTTATATATTTTTTACCAATTTAGTAAAAAATGCGCCGCGTCGATACCTACTCAGATGACCGGTTTAAGGGCAAACAAAGGGAGTAAGTAACCCTTATAAAATTTTAGGCTTTATTAGGGCCAAGATAATTAATTACCTTGACTAGTTGAAAAAGTTGGTAAAAAAAAAATAATTAAATTATTTCTTTTATTTACGCGAATACTAAATACTGAGATATAAATAATAATGTAAACTATTTTTACGAATTTTATCGTTTATTTAATGTTTTTGTTCCAGACGTTTCGAGAACTTTACTGCACTCATGGTGTGTCGTCTATGTAATTTTCAATTATTATTTTTCCTCCGATCTATGCAGAATGAGCTCACAGTGTCCACGTTTGAGAGACCGAGTGAAGCCCACTACAGTTGAACGAGTGCCTGCTGCACCATATGCCAGATGAGTCACATACAAGATTGTCTATATCTTAAAGAAGTAATAATAATAAATTCATTTATTGCAATACTGTGTACACTTGTATAGGTATGAAATATATGAATGTGATATATGTATCAAGAGTTACCCCATCGGGCGTGCAAGTACATTTTACAAGCCCCAAAGAAGCGAAAATTTTTACCATCTGTCAAGTGTAATATGCCTCTACAAGATGCAGTGGCAATGTTGATTTTGAGTGTGGACTCTCTTACATTGGATAAACAAAGAGACCAAACCAAAGATAAACTCCGGTAAATAGCTGACATAAAACACCAACCATCCAGGAAGTCTGCAGTCTGTTATCACGTTTTGAACGGCCCCCGCCAATTATATCATGGATATTATGTATTAAAATAGAGTACTAAGAAATTTATTACTATTACCCATTACAACAAATGATGTCCCCATGAAGGCACCTGTTCACAATTATGCTGCATTCCTGCCATCGCTGTTCTCGACTTTATAACGGAGCAGTAGACGGCCTGTCCGTCGAGTTATTAATGTCTTCACATCACGCTACTGAAGTGTTTCCACGGATTAGTTATGTTTTACTTCTATATCTGATAATGTGCGAGATGCCGTAGGATATTTAGGGTTTAGGATGAAAGATTCCGCTAGTAGGATAAGGCTTTCAGCATTGTACGTATAAAGACTTTCATGGTCACCATATTATTTATTAAATTCTATTAAATGGTATGTTTGATATGAATATTGAAAAAAGTTTTAGAGTAAAACGATTTATTGTTACAAATAACATGAAGAACGATTGGTACAATTTATGATACGAACTTACGTCCGATTGTAGCCTAGATGCTCAGCCATTAGCCATTAATTAAATCTTCTAACATTACATTGGAGGTGTATACAGTCGATTCTATATAAAAAGATTAAATAGTTTTAGAACCAAGAGTGGCATTGTTGTCGAGATCTAAAACTAATTTTTAATTTTTCAATCAAAATATTTTTTTTGTTTAGTTTTGCATCAAAAAATACATATGAAGATAAATTTTAATTTCTTTGCAAGTGAACCTTAAGTATAAATAGATTTATAGAAAAAAGTTAAGAAAATATAATTATTTTGTTAGGAATATTGACGATTTTCTATTGCATCCGTTTGGTTCAAAAAAAATATACGCTTACGCCCGTAACCCAGAGGGGTTACGAGTACTCCTTATATCGCCCTTCTTTATTATGTTACTAATCTGATCCATATTATTTCTCCTAGGACGTCCCCTACCAACGCTGCCACTCACTTTTGCATCATGAATTTGTTTCGTTACTCTCCCTTCATTTATCCTTTCAACATGCCCATTTTGGTTTTAAGACAATAAAATAAGGCAAAATTAACGTGATTTCTATGTGCTATAAAAATTCCAAATTGTCTTTTTCCTTACTAACGATGTAGCAGTTATATCTGGCATGAAGTGTGAAAAATTAAATTTTTATTGTTATTACTTATAATTCAAGTAAGATATACGATTTAATAATTTTAAGACATTACACACATCTACACACTTTTATATGAGGTTTTGTTTACAAACGACTTCAGTAAGCGTTTATGTCTATTTTAAAGTTTTTTTCTTGAAAAAACTAGTTTTATAGCTTTTAGTTTGTAAAATAAATTATTAAATTAATGTTAAAGCCATATCCATTTATACGTTTGGAGGCTTAGAAGCGATTACAAATATTGTAGTAGTCAAAAGGTAGCAAAATAAACCTTAATTAAACTGGTTAAAGTAAATGGGTATTCACAATATTTTCTTTAACATTTAGGCGACACGCGAGCAAATTATTGTTTTAATTTGTTAATTTTATTTTAAAATATCAAGTCTTATCATCAAAGTTTGATATCCGTCACCTTTCTGACGCTGTGACCACCTAAACTGACACTATCGTCACCGGTATACCGCATGAAACATAACCCTAAGTTTTCCTTGCCCCATTCGCTTCAATGAAACAAGTCACATGGTATAAGGCCCATTGTACACCAAAGTTACCAAAGACTAAATAGTGTTTGGTAACTTTGGTCTATTTCAAAAGACCTAATTTAAAAAAAAACGACTCCTAATCCATTACTGTCTATATATATCTTGGCGGAATTTGTTTTATTTCTATTTAATCTTTCACAAAAATCTCCAGTAGATACTGAAGGTATTATTATAAAGCTAGCGGACATTGTACAAAATATGTAAGGAAATAGAATAGACGATTATTTTTCGTGGCCCTTCATGTGAAACATTGCCAATTATTACTTGATTTAAAGTATTTTTTTAAGTATTTTATATATTACTAAATAGAATAAGCAACCGGTGTAAAAAACTCAGAACGAATGGTTCACACATGTATGAAAATCAAGGCCTAACACTTAACGGTTACGGTTACAAATTTGAAAAAAGTAAAGTACGCTCAGTTTTTATATTTATAACATAATGCTCTTAATCGAGTGTAGATACTCAACAAGAAATATTTATAATTTAAATCTGAAAATAGTCATACCAGTATTAAATTTTAATTAAAATATATATACTATCTAAGCCCGGTATTGTTACAATATTCAGGTACAAATAAAAAAAATAATTGCGCAATAATTACGTAAAAACTTCAACGTTCTAACAGTTAAAGTTTTTTTCTTACTTAAAATAAATGGACAGCAATAATTTTTACAATAAAGTGTCTATCAGTACGCCATCTAGTACTGTTCTGTGGGAAACCACAAAACCTACTGAGCTGGCACACAAATAGAACCGCGATGAACGCGCGTATACACACGTTCACTTCTAATAACTCACACACATACACAGTGACATAGAAAAACGAACATTACCGTACGCACACAGGCGCAGCGTTACAGCCTCTTACGTGAAGAACGTAAGCGGCTGCGGAACTCAAGATGGCTGACATTGGCAATGGTCGTTGACCCAGCGCGCGCGCAGCCTTCAAAGCTTAGTTCTGACATTAGAGAGGTTGTTATTTTCCGACTGGTTTATGTTTTATAAGTAGACTGCCTATTTCGTGAATAAGTAAATTTAAACAAGTTCTACAATTCTACTTTCATATTGCTTAACCCTTATCTAGAGTCGTATTTTAGATTAACTTTTACGTCAATAGTGTAATTATCAGCGTAGTAATACGCCACACGACGTTATCGTGTCCCATTCACAATTTTGTTTTCGTTTCGCTTTTGTACAGTAAAATTAAATGCAGAAATGGGATAAATATCATTTGTCAATAACAGAGATAAAAAACAACTAAAATAATAATATTATGGAATACACTATTGTGTTAATGATATTGTTGTAATCTTAAAAATTGTACGTACTTAATGTATTATTTAGGTTACGAATCAACACAATAATATGTATAGTTCATATATTTGTATTATTGGATTAGATATTTGTATTAAAATATGATGATATATTATACTTTAGTGTACAGTTTATCGAATGGTACAAAAGGCCGATTAACAGATAGACCCTAAGTAAGGGTCTATCTGTTAATCGAGAATTATTTTATATTTGAAAGGATTGTTTACTCATTGATCTAATTATTTTAGCCTAAAATAACTAATAAACTCTAAATCGGCGAGAAACGTATTTCACGTTATAACTTTCAGTATTTAGTTACTTTTCCAATTCATTTTAACAGATATCGTAATATAAATGATATTCTAATAGCATTCCATGTATTTCAATCTTAGATCGATATAATAATAACGTCTAGTAGACGTTAGATCATTAAGTTGGCGCACTAGCGCCGCGCGCGGTCGGGTGCGGCAACCGCGGAATGTAGCTCAAGCTAACGGTGCGCGCGCGCGCGAAAAAACTCAAGTTCACTACCATGGAAGATTGCGCGCCGCCGCATTACCTCGCGGTTACGTTGTCGCGCCGTCTACTTGGCAGCTATTATGTCGATACTGTAACTATGTATTATATAACGCAAAAACTTTATAATGCACTTTTTTGCTTTGACGTTCCATTTTTATCGTGTATTTAATTATCTGTGATAATAAATAGCATTAAAACGAGGTTATATCATTAAATTCGAGAGATTATACTCCTCATGATATTAGTAAAATGTATCAAGAAAGATATTTTTGATAGCTTATAATAAAACCTAAAATCATTTAACGAACATGTTGATAGTTAAAAAATGATTTTTAAACTGTAAACAAAC
Source organism: Papilio glaucus (assembly GCA_000931545.1). NCBI lineage: Eukaryota > Metazoa > Arthropoda > Insecta > Lepidoptera > Papilionidae > Papilio > Papilio glaucus. The sequence continues at coordinate 382,043 of JWHW01025711.1, read as the reverse complement.
TTTATAATCAAATAGAAAATGAGTATATTTTACTACCAATGATATTTTCATACAGAAATACTTTTAAAAAACCTAAATTAGTTACTTTTCCAGTTATTCATTCAATTTCGTTAGTCATTGTTTATGTGCATCAGACGGCGAGTTAGTAGAACGAATATATGGCAGCAATAATATCTGGAAGAATCTGCCGTCATCACTGTTATGACGTGGGAAATCTAATTGTTCCAATCTTAGATCGTGGGTAAACCGTTCGTTCAATTCTTAAAATGTTAATTACCCCTGACTTTGTGCTCACTTCTGATTTTCGTGCGAACTTAATTTAGACCAAAGTGTATAATCATGTGGTTGTTTTAAATCGTTTTATAGGCACTTTAATAGACATAACATTTTAGTTAGACTAAAAAATGAAATCGTTCGTTATAAATTAAAATCTACTAGTACTTGTATAATATTGCTAAGGTAACTCTGTATTTTGTGAAGTTTTACACTTAAACAACTTTATTGAATTTTTGTTGAATAAAAATAAATCATTTCCGAGAAGAAACAGTGGGTGAAATTTCGAACATCATGTTCATGATCATCATGTAAGTTAGGGACCAGAAAGGTTTTGTATCCATTCAATGACAAAAAATATAATAAAAAAAAACCGCAAGATCTTAAAATGCAGTAGGACATTGCTATTCATTGTTCTAGAAGCTCGTCCACCTAAAGTAGGTACCTAGGAGATTGGAACTTTTTTTGATTGACAAATAGTTTCATACCACTCTTTTTAACAAATAATTACATGCATCGTCCACTGTCATCGATTTCTCTATTATAAGTAAAACCAGCTCAATACCACGTCTAAGGTTACACTGCTACCGAAATTTTTACGCTAAATCGTCACAGCTTCATTAAAACTAAATGATTCTTTATGGTCTACATAATAAAATCTGTTATTGCTAACCATTAGAGTAATTACTCATCTACATATATAACAAGGTCGGTGAGGCAGCTGGTCGGGATGGGTCACTCGGGGCATTATTTTAGAAGTTATTACGGAGTATCGTATTGTTTTGTTTTCGGAGTGAAAAGGGTTGGCCGCGGGGTGATATTAAGGTGTTCACATTCTTTAAGTTTTGCACCTTGTGCTATCAAATCTTTTTCATCGACAAAGGGTTAGTAGAAAAAATCAACGGAACAGGTGAGGGTTAAGGTTTGCAATTCATACTTTTATTTTTATGGTAAAATGACTAATGTATTCTAATACAAAGAGAATTGTATTGTCTGTGACTTTCAAAATGTTGTTACGTTTCCATTGATTTTATGTGACGAAAATATTTTTTTATTAATTAAAAGATAATACGTAATATTGCTTGGTACAGTAAAACAATGGTACATACGAGTATGTATCATATAATTTACACTTATTGAAAACGAAGTTTTATACAAATTAGAATAAACTTTCATGGCTCTAATTTCTAATTAAATAGAAGGAAACGAGAAATTCTTTTTACAGAGCTTAATAAGTCCCAAATGTATGAAGATTTAGGCAGTTTAACTAAACTGTGGTTGTAAATAAAGTTAAAGTTTACATTACACTCTTTTATAAAACTATCATCCGATCATGTAGTTCCCCTGATATTAAGTGGCCGCTACCCATAGGCTTGTACAACAAACTAATGAGGTGCAGAAACTAGGCATACATTTAATGGACAGAGGAGGGATATACGAAAAAAAGAATATTTATTTTTCTTATCTATCATCTCCTTCATATTAGAAACGGTTAGGAATTTAAAAAGGACTAGAATTACCTCCAGCTCCATAATGATCACACGAAACGCAGACATTGTTTAAGACCTAATAATATATGAGAACTAGAATGTACGTAAAATAATAAAAAAAGACAAAATAAATTTAGTTGAGTAAGACACATAGCAATCGTATTGAAAAAGCAATTGCTGTTACACGTAATGAACGCACTTCTAACGTACATCCTAGCAAAAAATCATGTGCGAGACTCATCTTATGTAGACACAACAGATTTATAGACCTTCTCTACAAAAATAAATTGGAATGTTTGCACAATACTATACTTTAACCCATTTACTAATGGCGGTTTTTGTTAAGCTTGTGTATAAGCCAGGGTTTGGACCTGTCGTCGTACTTCAGCTACAAATTTTTGTAACTAATATATTCCTAAGTACTTAAGAATCCAAAAGATGAAACATATTCCATAAGGAATCGTGCCCTGACTGTCGATTTATGTTTTGAAAAAGCTACGAAACATGTACGCTTTAATAACAATGCTTGATCTTTTGTTAAATATGTTTTTTATGAGTATTAGTTTTAAGTATACTGTTGTTATTACCATTTTTAAAAAGTAAACATATAACACTTAAGTTTGTAATAAAACAAGCGATCTATTAATTTCAAAACCAATCACTAAAATCACGACAACAGTATTAATGACCAATTAGTGCAGAATGATATAAAGGTCAGTACCGGCTTCGCATAAGTATCACTAATTACACTAATTACGTTCTCCCGATCACTGCCAAACTTCACAGGAGCACCCGATGGGCCAATCTGAATATTTCCTTAAAATCTCATCGAAATCGATCCAGTCGTTCGTCATATAGATAACTGAAAAAAAAAAATACTTAAAAACTAAATTTATACGACATCTCTACATCTATGAGGTCTGTGGCAGTACATCTGCGCGTTGTGTAGGAAACGTACTGGCTTTGTACCGCCACACCTGCGGCGGACTCCCACGCTCGGTGCTATTACTGTTCATATAGTGCCTTCATTACTTCGCACGATATCTTGGGATACCATCAACTAGCAAACTTTACGTTTACGATTCAATTTATTTTAGCAAAGGAAATGTAGCAAAGTCAGTTGGAACTAATTTAACACATCCTCAGGCCCCTTATCCAGTAGATATAGGCCTGGCTTTAATGAACGAGTACGCTATTGAAGGACTGTAAGATGTATTGCTTTGGAAAAACTGCTGGATATAGATCATTCCACAAGATTTATGGAAAGTCAAGCATCAAGTCGGTATCTCCACTCTGTCACATTGACTGAAGACAAACAATCCTTACAACTATACTATACTATATTAAATACCTCTACCGCAGACTAACCATGTAGTTGGGTTGCAACGGTGAGTTTTCTAGAATACTAGTGAGTTCTGTTCAGGATATCGCGAAACCTCCCCGGAACCAATGGCATTCGAGTGTCCATCTATGTGGGTTTTTAGTATGTTAATGTTAATGCAATTTCATACCATACTGTCTTCTACCTAGGAAACTCGAGGATTTTTTCCACAATATCCAAAACTGCAGGGAAAATTGGATTTTTATACTACTTCGTCAATGTTGTCCGTCAACTGAAAGGGGCGCTGTTTTTATGTTATATATCATAAGAAGTTTCATTACATGCATAACTTAAGAATGACATTATGGGTAGATATGATATCTATTTAAAAAAAACACAAGTTTCGGCTTTCACTTAAACAGAAAAAAAAACGTTCCCATGACTTTTTTGCTACCTATAAAATGCACAAAAAAATCCTTTCGATTTCCGTTCAGGTTTGAGAGGCGCCATCTGCCATTATTTTTTTCATGTGTTTGTTTTGATTAGTTTTGTTTTGTTTGCCGGGATTTCACCGGAAGTCTCGGGTACACGTAGGCTGCTCGTTTGAGTATTAATTTATAGCGTGAATGTGAACAGGTTCGTATTGTGTTTTATTTCATTGCACCATATAGATAACGCATATATATTTTCTCAATAAAAACAATTATTAGAAGAAATTTCTATCGACAACCTGAAGGGAGTTATCATTAAACACTCATTAGCTTGGCATACATTTAAAGAAGGTAATAGAGACCTTTGAAAATATTTTCAGCAACCATCGCACTACCTAATTATTTATGATTGTAAACATGACTGCGTATTCCAAAAATATTCATTGTGAAAATACTAGGTTCATAACTAAACGTGACCTCTATTGTGTGCTAAACATCTTCACGTTTTATTAAACTTTAACATACATATTTTTATTTAAATGAAACTGACCCGGCAAACCTGGTCCCAACGTATTTATTTTAGCACGCGTTAGTTTTTATTAGTTATTATTATTATATAATCATTTAAATTATGCGGTAAAAGGATCATCGTAATGCGCGTGATATGCTTATTGTAACTAACGTATTTATGTTGATAAATATTAATACTCTATTTGTCCAAATAGATTTCCAATTACGGCATTGTACGTGACCATTTTTTCGACGGTAAAATAGGTAAATTTCCTTAAAAGATATGCTATACCGGATTTTTTTTTAGATATTTTTAAGATATACAATTCGGTAGCATATTATTTTGATCTATCTCGTAAGGTTTAGCCAGAGTTTGCAATGTAAGCGCACGGTAATATGTTTTGTTTACGACAAATGTTTCAATTCTCTGATTTTTGAAATTCTCGGCTTTTCTCTACTATAGTGTGCATGTATTATTTAATATTAACCCTATTTACCTTCCTCTTGAATCACTCTTTCTATTGATGAAAACGCATTAAAATTTGTAGTTCAGAAGATCTAAGGAAACAGAGCGGAAACGACTTTGTTTTATACTATGTAAAGATTGATTGGATGTTTCAAATCCATTTAATAATTGTTTTAATATAATACAATATTTTAAAATTAAAAATAATTAACAAAATGTATACATTTACAGTTTATTACAAAACTATAACATAGAAATTTGTATAACTATTTTATCGCAATATATAAAAAATCTTCGTCATAATGTGTAATTACGATAAATCCTTTTATTTGTAAATATTCAATAATGTACAAAGAAATCATAAAATGG
>JWHW01025711.1:365756-376972 GCA_000931545.1 Papilio glaucus | reverse complement strand
AGTCTATTATTTGCAATTCACTGTGAAATATTTTCGTGTCGAGTGCAAAATTCTCACACGTATAACGTTAACCGGATGCAATTGAACTCTTTAAACTTCATGCACATATCGTTTCCGAAAATAAGGAGTAAACGAAATCCAGCATCCTGCTCTATTGATAAATCGATAATGCTGTGGTAACCATATTTGGCGTTTTTTTGGGACACATTTATTTTCTTCAAAATACAGAGATATTTTAGACTAAAGCTTATTATGAGCTTATTAAGTCGAATTATGGTTTATTCGTAGAATAATCACCTCTCTCTTCAAAGCTAAATGTAAACTAAAGTGTTAACAACAGTGGACTTGAAACAAAGGTCGCTTTATTTAATAACATTAGTATTTGAATTTAAGACTATACTGAATTAGTAGTAGCAGAGGGCTCATTTAAATTTCTTATCGATTTTAAAATTTTCGAATGACGATAAACGTCCACACTTAACACTGGTAGAGCCCACAACAACATCATCTATTGCACGACCATGCCAGCTCGACTGGTGAAATACCACAAACTCACAGAAAGCTGAAGTTTAAGTATTCTGCGTTGCGTCTCAAGAGTGAGGTGCCGGAGGCTCTTTTCTGGTCCTGTTCTTTATAAGAAAAGGATGGGAAGAGGAAGAGATTTTCAAAGAGAATTTGCATGATAAAAAAGATAGTTGTATTTGAGGTAAGGATAGCCGGACTAGCCGGATACATTTCTGGCAGAACGGATGGCCGATGGGGCCGAAAAGTTAAAGAATAGCAGCCACGTACCTGTCGACGCAGCGTAGCCTCGTACAAGATGGACCGATAATCTGGTTAAGGTTGCAGGAGCTCATTGGATGTGGCGGCAAGGGTGTGATCTTTTTGGCGATCATTGGGATCATATACATTTCGTATAAAAATGAAATAATAATTGCATATTATTATTTTAATTTAATGTCTTTGACTTTATGTCGTTCCAAATCTAATAGCTTTTGTTAATATAACAAGAAAGAAGTAGTCTGAGATAAAATCAAAATTATACTCCTCATATCGGAAGAGTTATAGAAAAAAGGCTTCGACCCAAATAGAAACACATCTGTCGCGGTTCCCACGGGAGGCAGGAAAGGATTGCGGACCCTTCATAGGTAAGGTAATTTACGTTATTCTCTTCAGTTATAAAATAATCTGATGTAATTATGCGTATGAATAACTTAAATTTAAGATGATATAAAAAGCAGCACAGACAGTCTTTAGGACTGCCGACAGAAATGAAAACTTAAAACAGGCAAGGTGGCTTAATTTTTGAACTATTCGTCGCAATAGTTCAAAGTAATAAAATAAACCTTTGTGTCCAATAATTGAATACAAGAAAAATAAATGAAAAAAAGTGTTCGCTGAAACTGTTCCAAAAACAAAACAGCGTGCTGCTGACGCATGTTGCATGTTATGTATATTGTTTACGCGAACCTATAAAATTTTTCCCTGATATCGTCTAACGTGGCTAAAGAAGTTTTCACTTCAAAAATATCGCATCCACATTAGCAGAATAGTCTTAAATTACATTGGTGAAATATATATGCTATAAATAACGGCTGCAAACAACTTTACTGGAACAAATTTTATTTGCGTGTGAGCCGGATTTAACATATCTACAGATAGCTAACTCATGTTATGATATACGACGAACGTTGGACTTGAAATGTTTATCTGTCCGATTGATTAACTATATTTGTCATACTGTATTGTGTCATATATATAACTCATAAAATATTTTAAAGAAGAACATATAGTACGGTTTTTTTATGCTGACGTTACCAAAAAAATTAAATTATTTGAGAAATGCCTAGTTAAGCTAAAGCCTTTAAAAGACATCAACGCGTATTCTCGTTAATTTATTTTAATTTAATTATATATACAGACAATAAATCCATATTTGTTAGTAATAATATTCTTAAAACTATGTTCGTACATAAATAATAAATTATATTTACTTTACAACTTGGGTACTTTACTGTACAACACAGACCCAGTATTTGTACAAGGGACTGTCCATACGACTAGCTATAACCCTCAGGAGAGTGTTAGGTGTGTTTGTGTTTTAATTATAAGCATTTTAAATGTATTAAAAGAAGGATTGTGGGTAAAATCGTTTAAATAAAACAGATTACTGTTTTAATTATTATTTCTAGTCGTAACCACTATTAATAATTTTATTAATAACTAATGTTATACCATTACATTAGATAGACTAGAATTAAGATAATTTTATAAGGTTACAATTAAGTAAATGTAGTAGTGATGAGTTACGTATATATAAAAGAAAAAGAACAGTAATTGAGTTTTGACAGTATAACATCATATATGAACCAAATTTAAAGACGTTTAACTTAATAATTTGCATCTGCTTTTCAAATACCAAAAGGCCTGAACGAGAGCCTAAAGTGCCTATAATGCGCTTAAACACCACTCTGAGGCCAAACCGAATTTAGGAAACTGCCACTTGCGGTGGAGTCTGAATTCTCCTGGTCCATAGAAAGCAACATCTCTCACATGTTACAACAATTTTCTTAAATATTAAATGAGGAAGCAAAAAGTCAACAAAACAAATATTAAAACCTCTATGTTACACGGACTGACACAAAGAAAGTAAATTATTTTGAAATAATTATTGTAAAAATTATGATAATGCTATACTAAATTTTATCTGGTACGAAATGATTATAAAAAATAGTGTTACAAATATTCTTTAAATAATTTTTCAAAAAAATCAATTTTTCATTCGTCGGAACTGGATCTCCTTAAAGCTCGGTTAAAAGTAAAATAAATTTATAAAAGACAATTAATATTTTTTTGATTTTATATTTAAAAAAAACTAGAAATAAACTTTAACAGAATTTTTATTCATGATTCTCATAGACATAACAATGAAATATAAGCAGAAGTCCATAAAAGTCTTCCATGCATAGATAACGAAAGATGGGCTGCAGTTATGATATATGGTTCAATAACGCCAATCCTTTGACGGCTTTTATGCAAACGCACATGACTTGCACCTCTTGCGTTACAGCCGCAACCGCAAACGCAGATTGCGCACATCGGATACAATCGCCAATTTTTTTTTCTTATCGGCCATTGTTGCTTCCAGATGATTTAAATTTCGAACAATTCTCCGTCAGACAATTGAGAACGGTGGTTAACTTTCCATACAAATTCATTGCGTGACATTTTTGAATATTTCGCAATGGATGCCATGTGTGTGTTTGCGTTACGCACGTTGTCCCCACAAGGTGTTTAATGAATGCAAGTTATCCATCATAATTTCAGATGTTACTATTACAAATATTGTACTTCTTACAAAACATGATTTTAGTAGCTAACAGCTTTATAGAATTCATATATATCAAACAAAGATGAATCTTTAAAGGTTCACCTTTTTATTTGTTCTAAGAATAAGTGGCCGAAAAGGGAGATGCGTACATAGAAGTAATATCATTATTCTTAATTAATTAAAAGGTAGCCTTTTTGTAGGTATTAATGCATTATAACTATATTTTAACTGTATTACTTATGAGTAAAAAAACAATTCATATCTAGGTGTAAATAAAATGAAATTCATGAAGCATTCAAATTAATACTTTAATAAGTCTAGGAGAAATACCCTCGGTATTCCGTTGTTAAATCAATTTTACATTCGTATTATCATAGCCAAAATGATCAAGAAATCTTACAAGCGTTCAATTTGAATTTTTAAATGTGTTAAAAAGAAGGTATATTTGAATGACAACGATAGTAGAGAATAAAAGATACCTTGTAGTAGACCTGAGTTTGATTAATACGTACATTTATGATATTATACACATTTTATAAAGTTTTATCGAACATAGGGAGTGAACTTATCGTTTCCCACGCGCGTAAGAAATATTTTGAAGAGTAAATTATTTAGTTTTCTGCAGTAAGAATAATCTTAAAATGTTTGTTGTAAAAAGCATGAAACGTGCCTAAGCCAGCTCGGTCGTGAGTTCAATGACCTAATTACAAGCCGCCAATACTTTTCTTTATTTTGTCGTTCACTATACGCTACAATCGAGGTGATCGATCATTTCGCAGACAAATCATAAAATTAAGTACCTCACTCACCACAGTTGAAAGACGGAACGTTTAAATAGCCTTAATTGCCGAACAAATACTCGTCGCACTAGCGTGAATCTGGTATTGCGAAATGTTTGACCGTATCCAGTATCCGACGTTTGGTTTTCAAACGATATTTGTCTAGTCGGCGCTGAGGAGAATTTGTAAAGACCTGTCGGGTTCATGGTAGATGTGTGAACAATTGTTTTATTAACATTTTGAGCGGCAGAAGGTAGCTCCTGTGGATTAATCCATATTTATTACATTAAATTAATGACGAGAAGATACATAGCATTTTCATTGAAATAAATTCTTATTCATAAGGGACGTCGATTATTAAAAGTGTTAGCATATTATTCACTTTACTATTACATAATGGGCTTATGTTTTCTTACAGGAATTCGAGAAATTCTATGATATATTTTCATAAAATTGCATCATGTACTGTACTGTATCGAGTGTTTTTTACTTAGAATGGAAGCATAAACCACACACCTATAAAATTACACATTAACATGTCACATATGAAATTGTTAAAAATAATTATGATGTGTTTAGTGATACAAATTTTATATAACAAATATAATGGAATAATTAAAACATTTTATAACGAAGTACATTAATCTTTGTTCATCTCGTTTGTCAAAGATCACTTTAAATAAACGTGATCTTTGCTTGTTCGTAACTTGACTAAGGAGAGTACGTGTGTTTAAGCATGCACGTTAGCGCTAAGTACAAGGATAAATAGTGTTGCTACAACTAAAGCTGGTTTTCAATCGAAGGTTTCATCAGCGGTATTTTTTTGCAGTTGCAGACTAGTGCCTCTTTAACTCTGATAGTCGACAAGTGTTTCCAACTCAAGTTCAATGTAATGTGGATCTGCTAACGATTTATTCAAACGTACAGTTTCTCGTATATTATTATATACTTTATCATATAAATCGGTAGTGACATTATTTTCATTATTTACTTACAATAATTTTGTATGTTTAACTCATTATGGATGTACAGAGAGCGTAAGAGGATTCTGACGCGTTGTATTCATTTTTAAGTTTTATTTATTAGTTTTCATACCAATTACTTGATTAAGGCTTCGTTAAACTGAAGCTGCTCGAATCGATAGTCACACTGCTTCGCATATTCGTATTGTTAATGTACATTTGGTAAAACTATCGTGTATTCACACATATCTTAATTGAAGGAGATACTAATAGCTACTACTCAGACAAATAAAGATGGAAGGTTGCGTTACACACGAAGCATAACTAACAGTAGTCTGCTATTTCACACGTATATTCTAAGACGGCGTGGTCCTATCCACATTGCATTATGCCACATCTACATTTTGTTAATTTTACCAAAACATAATTATAACGTAATTATTAGATCTATGAAAACTTTGATTGCTATTAAAAGTCAATATTTCGTTTGTTTATCTTTTCTATTGAGGTGCCAATACCTCATTAGGTATTGTATATATCCATACATTTCCAACGTCTACAGCCCGAGGTGAACGACCTCCCGTGTCCCCCGCAAGAGTTGTAACTCTTAGATATCGGTCGCTGAAATCTTTACTGTTTGTTTCATATCTTTTTCGAGAATTTTTGCACTAGTGTACAAGATTTGTCAGGCATTCGTCAAATAATTTCACTTAAAGGCACGGTACAGTCAACATGTTTTGATTTTATCTATAATTTTATATTCGTATTTTTAAGCCTGAAAAACGATTATGTAGTAAAAGGGTCGAATTTGCTAAAGGCGAATGCCGATTTTTGGCCATAAACGTCTAAAAATTTGCTTTTATTAAAAAAAAAACATCAAAATTAATGTTTATTAATCGTAGTTGGCGATATTTTTGCACAAATAAAAGTACCGATAATATAAATAAAAGTAATACGTAGTTTCCGTAATCCATTAGTTTGTGCATAAAAAAATGTTGCCAAGCAGCTACTAAATTCGTTGAGAAAATAATCGATTCTTTATTCGGAGATTCATTACTAATAATAAATTAAATACTAATATTATTTGATTTTTTCTAAATAAAATAACGTTAGGATATATTACTATTAGATAAACAAGTGAATTGCTAGTTGATTTACTACGAATCCATTAGATCATAACAAGAATTTTTATCACATTATAATTCGAAAGGAAAATCGATATCGATTATCGATTTTTTGGGAAGTGTTTCTTTTGGAAATGAATTAAATAACTACAGGCCATGGTTAGTAATCAAGCTACTAGCTATTTATCACATAAATTAAATTCACTTAATAATTAATAAAATAATTAATATATATACATTGGGCTATTTTTGCTTGAGATATCTGGTTTATGCCTACGTTTTAATATTTAAATATGTAAGTTAACCTGAAAGATAGCAACAGTTACCGCTCAAATCAATATAAACCATAAAACCCAACTAGAACACTGCAAATGATAAGTCTATAAGTTGGGAACCGTCAAAATTCTTTAACAGGATTTAAAACTGTTTCACAGCATGATGTGATTTTTGTATACAAAGGTTTTTACGTTAGAATTCGTAAAACCAAAATATTTATTATTTATATAATAAATAAATAAATATGCGCTCGCGCCCGTAACCGTCTAATTCGTGGTCTCTGCCTACCATTTGGCACGATCCTGGCACACCTCTCTCGCTTCTTCTACATTCATACATCTACGCATACATGCTCGTCGGTTATGGGTGCTTATATCGCCATTTTTTAGTAAACTGCTAATCTGATCGATATAAGTTTTCCTGGGGCGTCCCCTACTAACACTGCCACTCACTTTTGCAACATAAATTTGTTTTGTTATTCTCTCTTCATTCATCCTTTCAACATGCCCGAACCACCGAAGCATACCTTTCTCAATTCTAGTCACAACATCCACTTTTAAGCCACACTTGTCCCTTATAACGCTATTTTTAATCCTATTATTCAACGTCACGCCTAACATACTTCTTAAGGATCGCATCTCAACGGCATTAACACTAGCATGCTTTTCCTGCCAAACCCAGCTTTCACTTCCATACATTAAAGTGGGGACTAGTACAGCATTATGTATAGCCAGACGAGCCTTTATAGACACATTCTGATTCCAAACTACTGTACCTATAGCCCCATTCATTTTATTTCCCGCATTCACTCGTCGTTCAAAATCTTTAACATGCCTACCATCTCTACTAAACATACATCCCAAATACACGAACTCTTCCACCTGTTCCACTACTTTCTTTATTTATATATATAATAATTTATTTATAATTATTTATAACATTATATACAACCGTTTCTCATATAACCTTATATACTTTATTACTTTATCGTCAAGTATTGAATATTTTCATCGCTATAAGAAGGAACACTCAGCGATAGCGATAACATGAGACAAATGTTCGTTTAATGTTTTATAAGTAGGTGAAATTCGAACTTAAATTTAACCACGCGATTGGTGTCTTCCTTGATCTGCTTTACTATTAAGATGAATTGATTGTAGGGTAAAGAACTCATAAATATTGTTTAGAGTGCTTCTTGTTCCATTTTAAAATCAACGTGGTCGTATTAAAACATCAATTAACTTTAAAGATTGAAATAAATAAATTATTCATTCGAAAAAACGTGTCAAACGCAAACTTTTCAAAAAATATCATTTTATGGTTAGCGAGCACATCTAAGCTCTTATTTAAAATAAATAAAATGACCTTACGTTGTTGTTTAATACTAGATTAGGTTGTAATAGAAAATAGTTTCGTTGCTTTCATATATTATTTTTCTTGCTAGGTTGATGATTAAGAAATAATACTGGCTTGAATTTTTTTTAAATTTTTTGCTCCAATTTATTGAGAACTTAACATATTTTACATTTTATACTTTAAAAACTCTATTTTTTTTCTCTTTCTAGACACTTTTTATTACCAAGATGTTTTATATCTACGTGGTATATTTTATTATATCAAAGCTCATCGGTGGGCCCTTCACCAAACTTTTTTTAAAAAATAAGTATGCATTGACGGCGGTGATTAAGGAAAGGCCAGTACAAACCAGCCAGGAGCAGGTCCATGGGCCTCCGAGAGTTCGTGGCTGACCTACTACCAGAGTATTGACCCCCAACGCGCTCACTCCGTCACTTTTAATATTTGCGTAGTGTCGTGTCGTTTGGAAAACTTAAATCGTATCACCTGTTTGAGTAGAACTATTTGCGTGTGGGCAATAATCATATTAGACTTACTCACATTTCTGTTATTCCGACAAATTTCATTTTATATGGAAATCGTGGATAGCATTATTTTGGATGACACCTCATTTCATTAGGAACTATTTAGGATGATGTACCTATGTGTCAGTAAATACCTTCGTCCGATGCGTCCTTGTCACACCGTGTTCATGCGACTTATATACCCTGCATAAGATTAAGGTGACACGAACTACAAAGTGAGTTTTCGATTACATTTCAGCTCTAATTTTTTGTTAAAAATAATAAAAAATGTAAATTTTAAATACTTATGTAATGTAATTTAAAAAGAGAGGGATTGCGAGAAAGATGTGACGAAAACGAAGAATTGTATGATTAGGTTCCGTAGCTAATATACTGAGCAAAGTATATAACAAAGCTTAAAATGTTTGTGCCTGAAATTTATTTATGAACGTAAATTATAATAAGGGAGGTCTTTAATTATCCCCCTCTGGTTATCGAAAGAGTCTCTATACTTTTTGTTGTTTTTAGTTTTACGTAATGATTTTAATTTATATACTACTACCAAATAAAACTCGAATGAGTAATAAACTAAAGAAAAACTAAAGTAATCTGTGTTGTATATTAAGAGATCGTTTTAAAAATAGTCTGTTCTGAGTGTTAAAAGATTATTTTTCATTAGGTTAACAGTATAATTACCACAGGATTCACGAATAAATAGTTAAATTTGATTTAGAAGAAAAATTTGCTACAGAGATACTCTAAATTAAATTTAAGACTGTTTAGTCAAATTAGGCATTGATGGCCGCCACTACAGGGCCCACGTAGCTAACCCACATTTTGCCGGAGTATTGACCTCTGAATTCACTCCGTATAAAATTAACCAGCCATGAATTTCTATTGTAGCTTCGCTTGCTAAGCCATCACACTACGATTTTTTTTTATTTTTCTAAGTGGATATGTTTGTAATAATTACCTTTTAAATAAATATAGAACATAGATATGCATTATAAATGCCCATTTGTTTGTTATTTCTTTGAGGAGATTTTTTTATGACATCAATACAAATCTTTTGTCAGTACTTTATATTTCCGCTAAATTACAAATGAAGTACATCACCAAGACTTGAACCCTTATAATACGGTAGACATAAAATAGTGAAAATCTGCTGCAACGATATGATAAGTCATATTTTTGACCAAACTGTAGTAAATGATAAAGTTTTTTAAGGTTGCTTTACAAATGAAAAGCATTAACACTTTATCTATAACTCTTTCACAGTTCTGATTATGATAATTTTATATTAACATAGATATATAAGTTTTTTGTAGTTAAATACAATGGCTTATAACCTAAATTAGAACATTGTTAGCTTTTCGAGCCACGCATTTGCACATTTAATTACACTCTGTTTAAATTCGGCTCTGTTTTCCCATGTTTGAAGTAACGAAGCGTATAAAATAATATTTTAATCTGGAAAATTTAATCTAATTATGCTTAGTTATTAATACATGTATTTCTTTCTCCGGAAGTGTGTAAACATATTTTATGATATAACAATTTATGTTAAAATGTTCTCACGTCTTTGGGCGCCATTGGGATGGCTCGATGTATAAGATCTTTAATATATCAAAACATGAGTTAAACATCGGGTGTCAAGAATACTTAACAAGTGGCATTCATTGACTAATAGTCTCGATGAAATTCAGGAGTACAAGCTGAAAACAAAACAAACCCTCTACCGTCAGATCCCAAGGTTGACTCTTTTCCACTGATAATTCTGTAATTCATATTTATTGTTTTCGCAAAAGTGTATTGCTAAATCAAAAGTTTAAAATTAAAAAAATGTTATGAAAATAATTTATAGCAAAAGTACCTTCTGTCAGTTTATACAAGATTTATAATTTCCAATAAGTAAATAGTTTATATAGATAAGTAACAAACAGCATCAATAAACACATTCGTAATACACCTGCAGCTTAAACAACAACTTCTTGCAGACGCTCGATTTAAGAGTAAGAACCAGTCGGTATCCCAGTTATGACGCACAGAAAAATGTTTGCTTTAAAGCCTCTTGTCTATTTCATGTTCGAACATAGTTCAAACAACTTATTAGTGGCTTGTCACGCCCCGGTCGGCAGCGTTCAACGAATTTAGCACATTTAACTCTCTGTCGTCGTGAGTTAGAGGTTGAAGACATCTGCTATGCTTTCTCATTAGAGCGTTACGCTTCTGTAAAAAAGTTGACCATTTTCGTCTAGGAATATAAACGTATTTTACAGTAAAATATTTAAAGAGCAAATAAATATTCAATCAAGAATATAAAGGATTAATAAATTGAGCAAGATTTATGACACTTTTAATTGTATTTTACAATACAAAAGAATATAAAGGTTTTTATTCTCCAGTACAGAAATTAAATTTTTATATATATTATATTAAAAATATTATAGCGAAATAAAACCGGTATCAGTTGCTTCCCTTTCCGAAAAGTATATGTGTCTGATTCCGTTGGGGATTTGAGATTGGGATATTTGGTATGGATTTTTGAAGATTTTTATATGTAACAATTGATTGTTAAAAATGTATGTATGTAAATCTGTAAATAATGGTTGTTCGCGTTAGTATCATGTTGCTAATTGTGAACGTAAAGATTTATAATTTGTGTATGCAGTGGTAGAGCAGCAACCACAACATCTGTTGCACGGATGGGCCGGCTCGACCGGCGAGATACCACGACCTCATAGAAAACAAGCGTGAAGTAGAAAAACTCTGCGTTTCGTCTGATGAGTGAGTTGCCGAAGGCCTCCTCCCCATACCACCCTTTCATCATAGAATGTGGATAGGATTAGAACAAGGAACTATCGTTTTTCCTGTCTATCCCCCCC
>JWHW01025711.1:335973-351001 GCA_000931545.1 Papilio glaucus | reverse complement strand
AACCCAAGTAAATTATTTTTTATTTTTAAAACCCTAGGAGAACTTATATCGATTAGATTAGTGGTTTACTAAAAAAAAGGGCGATATAAGGGGCACCCATAACCGACGAGCATACATGCATAGATGTATGAATGTAGAAGAAGCGAGAGAGGTGTGCCAGGATCGCGCCAAATGGAAATACATAATCTCTGCCTACCACTCTGGGTTACGAGCGTGAGCGCATATTTATTTTTATTTATTTAAAAATGAATCGTTTAGAAAATATTAAAATATTAAGTAGCGACCGTTTCTATTGTGCCTACATAGTATTACAATAAATCAGCATGACCGTACGAAATTACCTACTGTTGGTTCCAGACTTTTTTGAAATCGGGTCTAACCTTTCCAGTTTCACTATTTTGTCTTTTATATTGTAATAAAGTGTAAGACAAAAGAACACTTTCGTTTGTCCGATTTCAATTTTAAAGGACAGAATTGATTTATTGTTTTTATGGAACAATAAACTTTTATTTTGTTTACGTTTAAAGGGAATAACAGGAAGAGGTTACAATGGAAAGTGAAACGAATTGTTGTTTAATGTTATGGATAACAAGAACCGGAGAAAGCGGCACTTTTATAATGTTAGTTATATAGATACTTTTGAGACATAATTTTGTAACCATAATTCTAAAACTGTTACAGATTCATGCCTCTGTATTGGTTTGGAAAATAAACAAATAAAGAAAAAAATCAAAGACCACTCTATTATTTTGAGAACCCAAATGACGACTATTGTGATCCATACAAACTAATTGAATGCTTAAGTACTAGTAACAGGATTCCTGTCCTGTCGCTGGGAGAGCGTTATAACAGTAGCTGTGTCTAGGTCACCTATGGTGAACCAAGAGCCCTTTCAGGATCTTAAATTTTTTCGCACGGGGGCTGAAACTTGATAAAGACGTCCGTCCAGATTTTTTAAGGCTAAAAAAACCATGTCTCGTCTTAAATATATAATATCTTTTGTTTTTGGCGCCCCATGAAACTCCCGCTCAAGGCGCATGCCAAAATTTGAACCAGGTCGGGGCCGTGCCTTAAAGAACTAACCATCCTCACAGAGCGATTTTTACCAGCGCCCGGCGCGGTTTTATTTCTAAATTCATGAGACCTGGTCTGTGCCATTCGGAGCTACAGCCAATCTACCACAAAGCGCGGGCGAAGCCCGCCGAAGCTGCGGAAGACCGCGACCCGCGCGGTTCTACTAAACGTCCGCCGGTGCGGCGGGTGTCGCTGATGTTGCCGGCGGAAAACGCGTATCGAAAATGTAATCATTTTTTTTACCTACTACATATCTACATTCTACAAAAGCCGGGCCGAAGTGGGTGAAAATCGCTCTGTGAGGTCTTAGCCTAACAGCCGACGTAGGCAGTAGGTCTGAAGGTACTCTTTACATGTGCATTACACGATCCACGTCCACAACTTGCGTTGCTTGCCAGCGTTATATCAAAGGAGTCGTGTAAAAAAATAAAGAAGTGGAGGAAGGGATAAATTCCACTACAAATAATCTGGTGAACTCAAATAGTTGGACCAATCGACTTTTAAAAGTAATATTTAACATCTTTGGTTTAACCAGCAACATTGCGTCGGACTTACCATTTATCACGTAAGTGCAAAGAGGCCTCGTAAAAGTGGGTTCAGACCATTTCACCTCTGAGCGCCAAATTATGTTTTTTCAGTCTTAGTAGCTTATTCCTTTAATGTTAAATATTCGCTTTGTAAATTAATCTGAGATTAAATTTCGTCTAGAAACTTGTTGCTCGATCTTTTTAGAACTCTATTAAGCTTGTATAATTTGTATTGGACGCTTCTCTTTAAATATTTCACTTAAAAGTTCAATTCATGTAAACTGCTCATAATATCTATATTGTAACGGCCCTATTTTAAAATTTAATAACTATTACATTTCAAAGTATTCGTGCAATGAAGATAAACCAATACATTATTTATGGAGAGTGTAAGGCAGAATTTATAAGAGCGAATAAAATTTTGATGGCTGGCATTCCTACACAGTGCGGTTCTCGCGTTCTCCAGTTCGACTTAGGGTCCTTCAAGAAGCGCGCCTATGTTTTTTTTTAAGGCCGGCAACGCAACTGCAATCCCTCTGGTGTTGGGGTGTCCATGGGCGTCGTTGATCACCTTGGTGTTACCGCCGCCGTTTGCCCCTTCTCGTATAAAAAAAAAATGGCAAACGATAGTCACGCCTGCGTAACGCTGCCATCTCTCATTCATAATAAATATATAATGCAACCCTACTGGGGTAAATAGTCCAAGTAGTATATTTCCTTCGCTTATCATCACTCGCTATAAATTTCTATCATGTCATATCTTTGTATGTGGCTGTACATTTTTAAATTTAAATTCATTTCAATATGTACGAGTATAAATGTAATTTTACTTTTGTATGTTGATCGACGGCTTAGTTGTAAATTATCGGTTGTGTCCGTGCCAGCAACACGACAATTAAAAATCTTCTGGGCATTTCATGATCACAGTCCCTTTCACTCACACCTATAGCTTTGGAAAGAGATAGTCGTTCAAACTTGCTCAAAACTTTTATTCCGAGCGCGCACGTAAGTTGGCCAAAGTGAAATGACCGCCGTTGACCATTTCGGTGGTTGCGTCATTACCGTTCAGGTTTTGAATACGAAGGTACGCATATTTATAACTTTTGTATGTAATATATCTTCTGCTTTATAGATGTTGGATAAGTTTTGTTTTAATCAGATGCAGTCTTCTTGTATTATATTTAACATTATTCAAAAAGAGCGCCTCATAATCTAAAGTTTCAGCTTATGCCGGAAGGAACGCAGCGAGTAATTTTTGAAAAGTTAATATTTGCTAAGGTGATTTATTAAAACGATTCATCCTTTGTCACTTAAGTGGACTATTATGGAAAGTAAATTATCCAGTTATCAGTGGATTATCCCATTTGGCTTTGAGGACGGAGAGGAAGGGAGCGAGAATGTAGTTTTCTACTTGTTAATTTGGCTAACACATTTCGTTGAAATGTTCTCTCGTAAGGCCATCTCTTTTGGCCATTATCTTAATAGTTAAAAGTGTATGTTTTGTTTAGTGGCAATAAATCTATTTTCAATTTTTTTTATTAACTCTGCCACCCAGCAACATATACACATACAAATTATGCCAATATATCCAAACAGACCCGTGTCCAAATTTCTATTAGGTTAGGTATTAGTACACTAGAGGGCTTTGAAGATTACGAAAATTTTTACATTTTTCGAAAATCGAAAATTCTTTAATAAACTTTTAATCATTTTAACCACAAGTTTGCATCAGTAAATTACATAATTGTACATAATGTACAAGACTTATTTAGAAAAAAACAAGGTTATCAAAAACTTGTTCTCAGGAATTATACATATTATGTCTTTTCACATTTTTGTAACGGCCTATATAATCACTGCACAAAAAAAAAATATTTTTGTTATTGGAGACTACTTACTACTTTAAAAGAGATTCATTAATAGTGGGAGAAGTTGGTCAGTTAGAGCAGTCTTAATAACTTACTAGGTATGTCACCGATATGGTCGATAGAGGTATCATCTACCTTTGATAGTCCTACTTTCGCTACGATGCATATTAATGCATCATTTTTTGTCTCTTTCTAAGAATTGATTTTACAAATGACATATTCTATATTTAGTTTTATTTCATGAGACTTCTTGCTAGAATTTATTTTGCGTTAAGGTATTCAGGTGTTGTTATACAAAAAAAAAAAGCCTGTTTTAAATCTAATTTCTCAAATCATTAGGCACAGACAAATAAAAATCTTTTTAGGTTTAAAATGCGACGGCAAGTTAGATGAGTCTGTTAAATTTACAACATGGTAGACTGTTAAAAACGCGAATAGCAGTTGCGTTTCGTTTTTTTTACGAATTAAGTTGTGGTGTTGTAGACAATAATAGTTTACACATTTTTGTCTTTAGCGTTTTAAATATAATACGTTAATAATAAAGACTCTTTACCTACCACCTAATTACATCTGTCAAAAGCAATTGATCTTCTTCTTCTCTCTGCCCTTTTCCACTTTTTATGGAGTCAGCACAGTACGAGGTTTTGGCTATAGTTTTTTTACGGCCAGCCGCCTGCCTGACGCCAACTCTCCTCGGGTATGTATATGGAATATTAGGAGACTATCGAAATAATCTACTAATATTTCTATTAACCATTCCAAACCAAGCTTAAACTTTGTTGGAAATGTTTCACGACAAAATTCGGATGGCGGATTTGATCCCACAACCATGTTGTGCACGTTCGCAGTCCGTACTCTTAACCATTAGGCTTTTGGTGAATAATTAGATTTTTAATAATTAATTAATCGCTTTAAGAATTAATTGTTACATTAGTGTGATACTAATATTAGTCGCTAACAAAAACTTCACAAATTGCAATTGAATTTGTTTTCATGAAAGGAGCGCGAAATTATTCAAAATACGTTCCATATTCAAAAACCGTGTTTTCGCCAACGAACGCTTCCAAGTTCAACAGCCAACGCCGTGTAGACTCGGACGAAGGATGAAGCCGACCCACTTGTGGTTCCCTGACCTCCGCCACAGCCTAGCGTGGCGTGTTCCGTCTTTTTTACACCAACGCGAACGTGCTTCTATCTCCCTTCCTCCCGGAATATTTTCGCAATCGTATTCGGAAAATTGCGTAGACGCGGGAAGGCATTTGACAAGTCGCATTATTATGACAATGAATTTTTTTATTGTAGTTGGTTACAGTTACAGTTTTGGTAGTCGTAGTTTTAGGCGGAAGCAATTGTAGTAAAATGGTTACAAGGAACAACCATAATTTGCTCGGACAACATTTTCTAAAGGTGATTCGGTTAAAAACACATTATACTTTACAATCGCTGAATATTAACATTGTTGTTTTGGAACATAAGGAAATCTTTTACTAATATTCTGTGGCTATAGAATTTAGGTTTATATATCAGTTGTCGGTCAGAGCCCATCAATATCAGATGTCGCTCCCCCTGGTTATTTCAATGCAGTCAAATACGTAAACGAGTTTATTATGATATTTTTAAACAAAAATAGTAAAAATTGCAAATTGTAAACCGCACGAATAATCGCTAACCTGATGTACCATGTCCATCGCAACAATTTTCTTCCATTATAACTTTTTCTATTATAAATATTAGTAAATTTTAAATACTTTATGAGTATTATGGATAGTTTATAAACTAACAGAAACGACACGTCAATTGTGAATGAGTTCAGACCACTATTTGCTGACAGTTCATGATATGCCTACTCCGCTAATAAACCGACGAAGTTCACAATTTGTCGGTGACATACATAAATATCCCTAGACCTCATCACCTTTCTAACTTTTAGTCTTCTCTTTTGCCATATCTACTCCCTTTTTTCAGAAACTTTTCTTGTTGCCGATGTTCGCGGATAGCGGTAGTCCCTTATCAATAAGTCCCTTACGCATATTGTCTCGTACAAAAAAATATCTAAAACGTACTGATTTCAGGAATATTTTATTCCATGAAGTTATAAAACATCATTAAGAAGACCAACTGATTAACGAAGAAATGATTTCGGGTTTTATGATAATTTGGTTTGGACACAAGGACATCATCGACATCCAAATTATGTGCCCAAAAATGCATGATACTAGAGGACGTATGTTTATAATTATGATAGAATATTTCGAAGTATAATTTTTTGCACAATTATTGCAATTAAGTATTTAAATAGTCCCTCTATATATTCTCTCTATATATAGGAATTTCTTCCGTCAGAAATGTGTCGAAAATAATTAAAAAAAATTGGTTAATAACGTAACGATATTTTCATTCTCAAATATAAAACTTCCAATAACTTTTTACATACGGTTAATTTTATACTAGAATTTTTCCGAGACGTCAGAAAACATATATGTACTAATTTACCACGAGATGTTAAATGTATGCTTTTGTTTAAAACAAACAACGATTAAAAACATCGCATATGTGTGCGATATTTTTATTATAAAAATAGATGGTACTCTAAATAAGTAATCCGTTACTAAATCCATTTCATTGTTACAATAGTTATGTAATAAAAAGCGAAGGCGGGCAAAGGACGCCGGCTCCTGACATAACACGGCAACGGTGACCGCAAAGAGGACGGAGATTCAAAAGAGCATAACTTAGCCATATAAAGAAGGACGCGAGCGTGCTGAATTTCATTTTCTAAAACCCGATTACACGGTCGAGGTGACGCAAGCCGATCCGGAGGTCGCCTAACGGAGACAGAAGCCACGAAACCGAAAGGAGTACGAAACTGAAATCAAGGGAGAGATCCCGTTATCCCGGCACACAGCTCGCATGGGAATCCCCCGTTACCGTCAACGTCACGCTTCTATCACGTACTGACTCATGGGAATTCCCACTAGATTGTCCCCCTGTATTTATTTAAAATTATTGAATTATTTAAAACGATAACAACGCAACCCGTGGATTGAAGATAATTGTTTCATATATATAGTTTAGAGAAATATAAATATTAAAATAAATTAAATAGACATAATAGAACTTCATTGGTAAAATAATACATATTAATAACATATAAATTAAGACAATTATTAAACAAAGTCAAATTTAAATTTAGCAGTAGGTAACACCAAATACACAACCAAACTCAAATCACGTTCCTAAAAAATTAAATAAATATGCGCTCACACCCGTAATTTTAATTTAATTTTCAGTTAAAATAATTTAATAAATCAATTTTAATTCACGTTTTAGTTAATTGATCAAAGATTCCGCATTGATATAACCAAATTCTCAATGACGAATACTTATTTTTCATGATAAAAAAGCGTATTTAAATTTGTCAACAAGGAAATTTTTGACATTATATAGGTTTTAAAAGATTAAGGTTACCTCGAATGTGGCTTAATGACGCTATAACTTGGTATCATTAATTAAACGAAGTATTGCATTGGTGTTGCCATCGTAAAATTTTATTTTATTTTCCAAATCGCAGACTTGTACATATTTTTTAAGCTTTTAATGTTACACATTGAGCTTTATATTTGATGTTCATTTTTTCCCTACAAACATAACCATTTTTGTCCAATTATTAAATTGTTATAGTTGTGAAAGTATTATTTTCAATAGTTGAACTGTGTTTTAATCTTTATTCTAATTAATTCTCATGAAAACTCTCCGATAACGTACATACGTTCGAAAATAAAATTTACCTAACTTGGTTACAATTAGAGTTGTTTAAGAAAAACATAAGGTATTTATTTAGATTTTAATTTAATAAATCGTCAATTAGTAACTTAAACTTATCATTGCTTATTGAATCTATGACCCGGCCTGGATGTGCCTGTTAATTTTTGAAGCTAACAATAACACCAAAATCGTTAATAAGTTGTAAAAAATAAATAGATGTAATAATTTTAAACTACGCGCTATGATGCCTCGGATCTGTCCGTAAAAAGATTTAGTATTTAGAATATGGCAGAGGCACGCGTTTCTTTCTCGTCGTAGCATTGAGACGGCTGTTCCACTTCGCGGTAACGGTATACCGCGAGTCCTTACCAAAAGCGCGCGCCGGCGACGGACGCGGCGACGCGGCCTCCCATGAATATTTCCGCTAATTAACCTGCAACTTGGTCGTCAAACGAAATGTCGCAATTGCTGTTCCAATTTTGACCAACTTTATTGCAAACAAAAACAAATAAAGTTTCCGATGAGTGTACTTTAACAGGAATAAGTTGGTAATTACGACTTCAGATATAATGATTTTGGGTATAGCGACTGGTTTTAATAAACTATATTTGTAACAAGTTGCCAGAAACACCTTTCGAATAATGTGACCGAGTTAACAAACACAAAGGTTCATTCATTTATTTTTATTTTACCATTGTTTACATCAGATAAGCAGTTGTAATAATGCGATTTTGTTTATAAATATTAGGTTTTAGATATACTGAAATTTAAATATCAGTTATTTCATTTTTCGTTAAACTTTATTTACATTTTATAAAAGTCAAATCCAGAAATACAATGTAATTTACAAATAAAAACAAAAGAAATTTCCCGTAAGTCTTTGATACAAAAATCGAAGATAATGACCGTTGCATGCAAATTTGGCAGAGGTAAGGAACATGTTCGCTGGATGAACATGGAGATGGCAGGTGACCAATCTTCGTGGCGATCGATGGAAGCTTACATCCTGCAGTAGAGGACTACCGGCTGATAAAATAAAGGAAAAATAAAATTTAAGATACCTGCGCACCATCACTGTATCGAGATGGGAGTATCGGCACTAAATCAGTAAATTAAGCAAAATAACGAATCAACTAAATTGTTTTGAACTACGTCAATATATAGTTAACCGATTACGTGGAAAGTTACATAAAAATATATATAATTATTGTTGCCATCGAAATCAGATAACATGTTTTAGACATTAAAATAAGTGACATTGATTTTTTTAACATAATAGCATAAAATTAAATAAACAATATAAATGAAATAAAAGTTTTTAGTAAAATAAAATTGTAAATTTATAAAAAAATAATGACGCCATCTATGTTTGAAGAAGGCAAGCACATCAAATGATTTTGTGAAAAGATCTCAGAATACTCTGCCATCTATTGCAATGATACTGAAACATCTTAAGTAAGATTTACCTTGCGATTTGCATTGAATAATGATGAAACTCTTTCGATATAGATGGCATGTTACCAAAATCTTAATCTCAGAAATAATAAGCCGACGATTAAAATTATTAAATGGAATAAATGCAAAACTATCGTAACTTATTTAGTAGTTACGTTACTAATTTGTTTATTAGGTAACATAGAAAATCACGCCATATCATGTTTTAGGCTACAATTAAAAGGGAATAATTATGTTACCCTCGCACAAATACTCTGTTAGCATATTGTCAGAAAGGTCATATAAGACATCATTACAGGTTGTGATAAAATAGGTAATACGTGAATGGTTAAGTAGGACCCACGAGAATACTTTAATTAATGAGTCGCCAACGTCCATACCACGTTGAAGACACCTGTTCTCGTCCGATCACCGAAGTTAAGCAACGTCGGGCGCGGTCAGTACTTGGATGGGTGACCGCCTGGGAACACCGCGTGAAGTTGGCCTTTTTACTGTTATTTTTTTATAAATTTGCAAAAAAAATCTGTTATTTTCTTTAATGTTAAATGCAGTCACGTATCTCTTGCTACTTCACACGGCACGGTACAAATGTTAAGATATTATTTAAGATTTAAGGCATATATTTCCAAATTAAGGGTAGCGAGTGAATAATAAGATGGCCTGGATGGCTGTAAGCTAGATTAATAATATCTAGGTATTATTAATCTAGCTTACAGCCGGAAGATCAATGACTGACAGCTGGATGGCAGTGCTGCCATTAGGACATTCGCGTTTGTGGTTATTAGCTACTAATTTTTCTAAGACAGCCACGAGGTGGGTCACAAGATTAGTAGTTTTTGTTAGATCGGTCAGATCCCAATCAAGTTCAGGAACTACCTTTACCGGTTCGCCGTCATGATCAAACAACACAAAAACTTGTTTATAGTGGTCACCGGTTCCGCTAAACAGTGGACAAATGTTCTTATAGCTATAGCTAGTTAAATAGCTCATGTTTGAAATGTTACTAGAAACTTCTAGTGTAATTTATAACATACTTTAGACAATGCCCTTGGCGATGCTTACGCAAGTCCTGGGTTTTGACGCTATTAATTATCCGATTGCAAACAAAAAATTCAAACACATAGTTATTATTATGTAGTGCAATTTGGATCGTTTTTTATATTAATTAATTCTACATCAGTCAGGTAGAGCTAGTAGTGGTCTTGTTATTGGTAATTTAATGATAATCGGGTTTCCCCTGCGGTAAAGTAATACTCGACATGTTTAAAATGCTATGTTCTTTTTTATGATAACTCAATAATATCTTAATGTGCAAAACAATTCACAATATCAAATTTATTAAATCTATTTAGTAATTATATATCTGCCTTTTTTTAGTATGTTTCCCCAATGCAGGGACACAGTTCTCCTCTCCGAGAGAGAGGGAAAATCTATTTCAATTAAGCAAAACAATCATTTTCGTTACAACCTAGACTTGCTTTCTACTAAGTGATCACCGCCGCCCATGAACATACTAGGCTCATCATCAGTGACCTAGCCTTCTTTCCAAAGTTAGTAATAGCATGTTATGGATTTCATTTCATTTCTTTTTCTTTTACATTTCTTTGTTTTAATCATCTTACAAACTA
Organism: Papilio glaucus; assembly: GCA_000931545.1. Lineage (NCBI taxonomy): Eukaryota > Metazoa > Arthropoda > Insecta > Lepidoptera > Papilionidae > Papilio > Papilio glaucus. The sequence goes on along the minus strand of JWHW01025711.1, from coordinate 340,684 downwards.
TTTGTTTTTGTTTACAGAAACTGTACAAGTAGAGTCAGTCTTCGGGATATTATGCAATGAGATGTATGGAAAAGGTTCTATGGAACAAGTTGTTTAATTATCATCTAAACAGGTGTAAGATATTTATATCTAAATCAAACAAGTATATCCTTTGGTTATTTTCCATTGACCTCGAACGAGAACGTTCGCGTTTTTAAATTGGATACTATGATAACGATTAAATGTATGACTAAAAAAAAAATTAAATTTGAAAAAAAAAACATCTTGAAAGGTAGGCAGGCCTCTTAAGGTTTATAGTAATAGGAAAATTCCAATAAAGATTTGGATTCTTAATCCCCCCAATAATATCCATAAATATGGATATATACATAATTGATACATGATATCATTTGATAAGCATTTTCATAACAATTATAGCATTGGCTTACGATTTAAAGGATTTTAAATGTATTCTAGTTAATTAGCAAAATTGTTTTTTTTTTATTTGAGTTTTTTTACTAATATGTATTTTAATTAATGGTACATCATGTAATTGTATTATATTGTAAAATAACACAATACAATAATAAACGGGTTGTACGGTAAAATAAAGAATAATATTGTTACATGTTTAGTATTTTTCTACGTCTAGTTAAATATACATATAGTATACAAATATATAAGAGAAGGAACTGACTAACTCGCTCATATATCAACGCACAGCGCGAACAACTGGACTAAGAGACTGGAAATTTTACCAAGAGATGTCTGTTATTACGTACGTGTCTAAGTAGGTCTACCTACTTTAGTAGGGGATAAAGGGGGGTCTAAAGTGGAAAATGGAGAATGTACCCGTGCGAAGCCGTATACAATGAAAGTCATTATTCAAGTATAAATAAATCAATTCTATAATATAATTAATATTAATTATAAACGCTCAGTCAGCAGATCTGCGGTGGCTACGATCACTCAAGACAAAATTATATTGCAGCCAATTAACGATTGTGGCAAGGTGTCGTCATTGCCGGTTGGAGCCGCAGTGATTGGAATCACGGAAGTTAGTTTCAGCTACATCGTAACGGTGACGGTTTCTACCGGTGAACGGTTATCTTCATGTGTATAATTTTACTACCTTTATTGTTACCTTGCGTATGGACTTTGATTCTTTGTGTAGTCGTTTGAAAATTTGACCAAATTTGACGGAAGTGGCAAATACTTGATGTTTAAGGAAAAACTTAGGCTTATTTTGTTTTAGCAAAAGAATCAAGGTTGCAATATGTTAGAAACCCTTGAAATTGTAAATAAAATCATGCGCCAACGCATCGAAAGATATTGACAATTTTGCTTGCGCAATATTTTTTATGTTTCCTATATATTGTGATAAATTTAACAGTCAATATTAAAAAAATGACAATCATTTTTTTAACGGGAATTAATAAATCAATATATCCTAGTCTTAAATACGGCTTAAGAGATTTATACCGCCGTGCTAAATCTGGGACCAACAGTGTTTATGTTTTTGTTGACGTACAACGGAATATATCGCCAACGGCAAGTTACGCCAGAGTTTAACCTAATTTGGTTATTACGATTTAACAGTGATGGTCCCAGATTTAGTTTTGCAACCCACTTGTGATTTATCAATGTACATATTATCTAACATAGTATAATCTAGGTCCAGATCAAGCAACGGATAAACGATAAACGTTCTAATAAATTATAATTGATTTAATTTTATACCTGTTTCGGAATAAATACTGCTGGTTAGAATAACCTGCATTCAAAACGCACTATTATGTTCAATATGTAAGGTGATCTATAAAATTATTATTTTTAAATTATAAAAATAATATTATTTATTAACGACTTGAAATATTATCTTATTTTTCTGTAGGCAATATCACTTGCAATACGATTTAGTGATATTCCGAGGTTAAAATACAAACAGAAGAACTGTGTAACCTCTACAGGGTTTTATTTTATAAGCAGTCAATTAAATATTGTGGTTATTTGTTACAATGTTATGTTGAGGTTAGTAAAGATTAAGTAAATTGATCTGTGTGTAATTGTTACGTAGTAATATATAAGTCATGTATAAGTCTTAAATTGGACCGTTATCAATAGATTGATTGAATGTTACTATCCTAGTATATTGTTACCGAATGATATTTATTATAACGTGCAGCTATATATTTATCAAAGATCAACACTTCATTGACCCTGTAGCAAAGGTCGCTATACTAATGCATAAAAATACGACAATTATAACAGTATAACATAGTAGATAAATATCAAGCTCACCTATATAATTTAAATTAAATTTTATGAAATAGCTCGCTTGATTTATGGCTGTATTTTCAAAAAAGCTGGGTGCAGTGCTTGACGCGGGCAATATCATACGAGGATGTGCGGCAAATTAGAATGTAAAATAGGTCTGGGGAAAAGTTCGTACCTTTGTTCCCGTTAGATGCCATACTTGATTCAATTTTTCAACCAGAAACCATAGAAGTTCATCACCAATGGCATCATGGGTCTATCCGAAAAATGTCGAAACATTTTGGATAAAAATAAAAATCAAATGAGCTCCATATTTGATTTAAATAAATTCAAAATATAAGGAAACTAGTTGAGTTTTACTAAAAATCGGAAGTACACGAATTAATTCCCCCATCTCCATTCCTTTTATCCTAATCCTTAACTTTTATATTTCTGAAAGATAACTTATATCTGTCACATTTAAACTATATGATTACGTTTAAAAACGATAAACTAAAACTAAAAAAATAAAGCTAATACAATTTACATAAAAAATAGTTTTCAATATAAGCTTTAGTGGAAAATGTAAACGAACCAAACATTATAATAATTATAATAAATACAGATAGCTATGCAGCATAGCTAGGAACTGACTGTGTAAATTATGTTTTATTGATTAAATACGATGTTTGTGTTTTTCCAGGAGTGTAAGGTTTCCATCAATACATACCTCGTATAAATATTATCGACGCAATTACTCGTTTTCCTTGCAACTTGAACTCTTTGCTGTGTCGTTACACACACGAGTTCGCACTATTACACTATTTAAGTTATTATTCGAAAATCAATACGAAGAACTTATGTTTTTAATATCTGTAATAGATTTAAAGCTATATATATATTCCTCCGAAAACAAATTGTATTACAAAAATGATAATTACTTACAAAATATTGTCTATCCGATGAATATGTTCTAGGCAGATTAGAAAATACGCAGTATTGATATTACATCCGTCAGGTACCATTTTATTTAAAAAAAATAAGATGCACAGGACAACTAGATAGATTTGCGAATGTCCCTTAGCGTTTGATTAAACATTTTGAACAACCGAAGTTTGTTTCAGGAAACTGTTTAAAAATGTTTATATTATTACGATATTCTGCGTTGTATGTTCAACTGATATGACACGATTAATTTTATTAGTCGAGTACAGTTATATATTGTTTTTATAGTTTGTTTCGGTAGAGGTATTTAAAGTATTAACGTTTAACTTTATGCGCTATTATTTCCAAATCAATTTCGCAAATTTGGTAGCAAGGTGTCGTAGTTCTTTTTGTCGCTACAAAAATCATTTTCGTATTAATTGGTGTTTCGTCGTTTACATTGTTGTAGAGCAAGCTCAAGCTATAAGAGAGGCCTGGTGGAATCCTACAACATCTTGATCTAGATAAGTTCTGGAATTTCAGGTTTTCCAATTCTGGAACGATCTTGTAATATTTTATATAGACAGGTTCTAATGTCAGATTGCAAAATTTAACGTCATTTGTTGTTGCAACTCCTCGTCTGCATTCCAGTGTAAATTGTTGAGGGTAAGAGACGAGACTGTTTTCGCAGACGTACGATGCTGATTTCTTAAGTGGACTAGAAAAATATTTGGAAATTTCAACAAATTTTCGTACTTCAAATTTCAATGCTTCATTAATTTCAATCCAATCTTGCAAATCGTTTGTGAGCTTTTTTTCTTTTTCTCCACTAGTTTGTTGACGGACACCATCATTGTACAATAATTTTAGTTCTGAACTGGTCTGCATTTTCTTTGTATGTATTGGTTTTATTAAACGATTAAAATTTATGAAGTTTGGGGTTGTCAAAATAGTGCGTACGACTTGATTATCAGGGGTTTCCAACCATGACATTTGACAGTTGACATTATCAATTGATTAACAATGGTGTTTTTTGTGCGTTTAGTGGCGGATCAAGCCATCATCCACCATCATTACGCTTACTCTTTCGGTCAATACTAGCCAAACTACAGAAATTTGACATTAAGTAATCAATTAACATAGTTTAATTGTGTCAAATTGTGTTATTATTTTATTCCTTTTTAAAATTTATTATATATATGTTTGATATATCTCGTAAAATATATATCTCAAAAGTCACATAGAATGCGAGGCAAACGATATGGAACTTGCGAGATATGTTCTAAAGCAAATCAAGAAAGGAGCCGCTAAAATAGATTTATTTAGAATATATTAGCTATTGCTACATATTATTATATGTAGCATTAATCAATAACATGATTTTTGTGTGGTTATTTTGGTTAATTTGAGAATGTTAAAATCATAATTTATTGTGTATTTATACTGTGTGATGTACCTATAAACCTATCGATAATTTTTGTTCCACAAGAGTAAAATGAATGATAGGCATTTAAAATTAGTTTAAAACTAGTATTTTTTTAATATTCACAGA
>JWHW01025711.1:295649-328108 GCA_000931545.1 Papilio glaucus | reverse complement strand
TAAAAAAATTCGAGCATTAGCTCTCGAACAAAGAAAGAATCATCGAAATCGGTTCACTAGGAGCGGAGTTCTGAGGTAACAAATATAAAAAAAAACCATACACACGAATTGAGAACCTCCTCCTTTTTGAAGTCGGTTAAAATGGGTTTGTTGTTGATTGTTACGTTTTACATAATCGTTCTTCGTCGTTCGTTCATCTTGAAAGACCTTCGTTCAGTTCACAATTTGCTGATAGTTTATAATAAGTCCAGTCCGATTATATACCGAAGATATTTATAATTGGTCGGAGATATACAAGATACACATATAATCTTTGAAATAAATATAAATCCTATTTATTAGAAATAAATTGGTGCAAATGGGAACAGCGGCGAAATTTTGTGAGTTTACAAAAAAATGTTTTTTTTTGAGATACAATTTTCAAAAAGTGATCAAGTTCCTGATAAACTTATCGTACAATTTAAACAATTTTTGGTACAATTCTTGAAACAATGATTGATCACCTTTAGCTGACCCTAAAACTTTATGAATAAAAAATGAATTATTTTTGTACCTTTTTGTTATTTGGACCACATTACATATTATAAGAACCATTAGATATGAAACGTTAGTCGGTGTTTTAAATTATACTCGCCACTCAAGCACTTTAACTGAGATAAAAAATATGGAAGGTTTTTACAGATAGTAACACGCAACTTGGACGGTTGTGTTCGTTTTTTGTGTGGTCGATGAACAAATTTATAGAACATTTAACATATTAAAATAGGTTTTATTAGTGTCCCTTTGTTGTAGAGGATTCTTATAAAAACATAACTTAAATGTAAACTAACAAAAAAATTCGAATATCATTCTGTTGTGTCGAGACTGTTATATATAGTTTGTTCTAAATCAAGATGTGAAGTTTGTAAATAAACATGGCGGCCATTAAACTTTTTACACATTGACAGAACTTCGATAAGCCAGTAATATTAATTATCGCGATAAGCTACCACTATATCAACAGATAGTAAATATGTATGGAAGAAACAGTAATGAGTACTAGTAATGTGATTGCTACTTCACAATTTATCTCTCTCATTTACCTCCCTGCCGTGTTCCCACTTTGTCGTCGAAATCGGTCTATCATCCGTCATTTCAGTCTTCACGCCCTTCTTAATCATGGCATCTTTCACGTTCACATCCATCTCATCATAGGTCTACCCTCACCGACATACATATGTAAACCTCCACGTTCATATCTAAAACCCTCCTCGTAACATGTCATTCCTCCTCACAACAAGGCCATACCAATCTCTTTCTCCTTATTTTTTTTTATCTTACTATATCTGCAACGCTTTAATACCTTAAAGACTTAATCGACGAACGTCGTGAAATTTGGCACATGCATTGTCAGGGGTAACATCAAAAGACATAGGATACCTATTATTCCGAAAGCGTACGAAGCTGCGGGCAGCTAGTAATTTTATAAATGTTTTGACATTGAACTCAAGTACTCTGCATTAGTTATTGCCGGGTTTTTCCCGAAAATTGATCTAACCTGTAAACAAAATAAACGGTACATCATTTAGCTTTTGAAGTACATATTATTTTGCTAAAACTGACCAAATAAAGTAATACACCTAATTCTTTTAAAAACATTTTAAGTATTTTGTTTTCGTGATGGATATTTTAAAATTTTACGTTCAACCGTCGATCAAGTAATATATTACACTATCTGGATCAGCATTTGAGTCTATCTACAACCGTTATATACTTATTTTATCTTGTACATGTCAATAGCTAGTTAATACAAATTGACCAAATAGTCTCGCATACGAAATTAGAGCCGCAAAATACAATGAAATAATATTCTAAAACTGGTATGACCGCTTGTGAAGCAACATTCGTTAATTATGTAAGCAATGCTTCCTATTTAGCTCTCAGAGATAAATGTATCGATATGTGTTTAAAAATATGCGCTTTTATCGCCGAATAATATAATTATACCGCATTTCTACTGCTAACTCCTAAAGTGACTCATATAATAAATAGAGAAAAAACCGCTCAAATTGATCAATATAATGGTTTTTTATCAGGATAACGCCAGACAACACACATCTTTAGCCACTCAGCAAATATTGAGAAAGTTTGGTTGGCAAGTGCACCACATATTGCACCTGTTTCGGTTTCTTCAGAATTCTTCAGGTAGGGTAAGGTTAAGATCGGTAGATAACTGTCGAAACTACTTGTTGAAATTTTTTGATCAGAAGTCAGAACTGGGATAATGTTACTACCTTCAATATGACAACAAGTTGTCGAACAGTTGTTGTATGATTATTTTATTACGACTCCAGACATTAGTGCTTCCTTCGATATTGATATATTATTACTGATATCTAAAAAAAGGAAAACGACCAAAGGAAATTCAAAAAATTAACATATACCATCTACGAACGATTCTATATTAATGGGTCATAGATGCGTTTTGGCTATTACCATATACGTTTCGGAGTTTCACGTGATAAGAGTAAATAGAATACGAAAAATCTTTTCCCCCTGTTTATTTACAAATAATGATATAAATTTACATTACGTAATTACAAATAATTGTCCACTATTCCAATTTTCTATACGCCGTATAATATTAGTACTTATGAATATGTAGTTATTTGTTCTTTGAACGTCGTTTTTACTGTGGGTAATATTTTCTGGTCTTGGATTAAGTTTTTTTTTCTAGTATTTATGCCAAAATATATTTATATTATTTAGCGAAAAACGAATTTAATTATATGCGTTTCTCTCATAACAATAGATTGTATAACAGTGCTTTTTTTTAAATAGCCCAAAGTAAGTTAATAATAGATTACACGTCCAATAAGCACACTCATATGGAAAATATTAAATTTTCAAACAGAAATACTGTATTCAATGCCTGTCTGTCTTGTATGTTAATCTTAAGCTAAACGGTTACTCACCACTTTAATGCTAAAATACAAATTTCATAATTAACCTTTGGTTTTGTTTATCTTATATATTTAATAAATATATATGTATGCGATCCTTAAGAAGTATGTTAGGCGTGACACTAAATGATAGGATTAAAAATAGCATTATAAGGGACAAGTGTGGCTTAAAAGTGGATGTTGTTACTAGAATTGAGAAAGGTATGCTTCGGTGGTTCGGGCATGTTGAAAGGATGAATGAAGAGAGAATATCGAAACAAATTTATGTAGCAAAAGTGAGTGGCAGTGTTGGTAGGGGACGCCCTAGGAGAACTTATATCGATCAGATTAGTGGCTTACTAAAAAAGGGCGATATAAGGAGCACCCATAACCGACGAGCATGTATGCGTAGATGTATGAATGTAGAAGAAGCGAGAGAGGTGTGCCAGGATCACGCCAAATGGAAATCCATGATCTCTGCCTACCCCTCTGGGTTACGGGCGTGAGCGCATATTTATTTATATATTTATATGTATGGTATAATTATGCGGTAACTTTAAAAAAAAAGTTAGTATTCTGGGTATTGTCTGTGTAGAAAAGAAATCGTATATAAACTAGTGTATTTTATTTTGACCGTCACCAGACTTAATGTCATCGGTGAGGAGACCGGACGGTTATGTGTCAGGAAAATGTCGCTTCACTTTGGCTTTCTGTAGCGGATAAACATCTTTTTGACCGCGAGGTTGCTTTGTATTCTATGTGCGTTTTTATCATTGCTTTGAGTAAATTGAGACCGCGTTGATCAATAATAACATCTTAATTTTCTTAAAGCTAATCTCTGATGTTGCTACTGTGAAGGAGGTAAAAGCAAATTGCATACAGCTGTTCATTAACATGTCTTTTATTAAAGGTGGCATATCTATTAAATAATAGTGATATAATAAGGCCCTACTAATCTACCATAGAAAATATAAAAATAATTATGTCACTAGCTGGATAATTTAAATTTATTTCCAATAGATTCATCATCAAGACTATTTCATTTAGATGGGTTACAATTTTCTGAAGGTTATGTACGATATACGACACATTTTATTGTCATCAATTTTCTCTGTAGTTTCTGAGGTATTTTTCATCTACTTCTTGGTGCGTACGTAATAACTTGGAGTCTATTTCTGCCCCTGCGAAAATTGTTGAACTTAAAGAAATTACGGCACTAAAATTAACGATCAAAAAATTATGCCGCTATGCAACAAACAAAAATGTGCTCCTACGCAGGATTTTTTATCTCAAAATTATGGTTACCAATATATCTTGTATTGTGGTTTTACAATACAACTAGCAACCAGCATCGCAAGAGTATACAAAGAAAAAAATATATCCTTACAATTGATGAAAGAATTTTTAAAATCGGTTAAGTACTTTTTGAGTTTATCCGGAACAAACCATAAAATCTTGTGTCTTTATAATATTAATATAAACATTAAAATGACCTGTTTTACTTGAATGAAAAACAACTTCGGGAAATAAGAATTATTACAGCAGTAATCAGTTTACTGAGACCTTGACCGTTTGGGTAGACTATCGTGACAAAACTAGTTTTTGTTTGTATTATGGCTAAGCCTAATATAAAAATTGAAGTACTTAACATCATGTTGTCACTTTAACTTGTCTGGTTGTTGAGTTGCGTAGCTCAACTAAGTAGTTACATATAAGAAAATTAAAGGTGTAATAAAAAAATTATAAAGATTCTGATTTTCAACAATATACCTTATGTAAACTGTATGTAAAGATTACTCAGCTTTACATATACTTTACAAAAGGTGTTTAATTAAATTTATAATCTATTTATTTAATTTAATATTTTTTTTTCATTTATTTTGTCATCACGGAAATCTATTCAGTCAAAAATAATTGTGGAAATAAACATGTCTTCGAACTTTATCGTGACTTAAAGTTCACAAAAGTTGTTTACTTTCGCACGATATTTTTTTACTTTCCACTTTGAATTGAATTGTATTTGGTATTGAAATGTGCGCTATGTCATGGACTGTATAAGGTTAATTAGATTACTTTTAAATACATATTAAGTAATTTATTTGCGTAAGCAATAATACAACAGACATCACAACGTATCGAATTATGGACATTTTAATGAATGATGTAGCATTTTTATTATGTGTAACAATAATTAGTATTCTCATTCCTATTGTGTGGCATAAGCGAAATTCGAACGTCGCATGACCGGTTCAATTTTGAACAATACCTTACAATACCTATAAAGCGAGCAATTCTTGTAGACGCACACACAATTCGAATGAAATTTTATATTTAAATACGATTTTTATTTTTAAATTTCGCGTAAATTTCTACTAATAATCTCTTTGCCCCTTTCCCACTCATGTGGGTCGGCAGAGTACGATTGTGGAACATACTACGGTTTTGGATACAGTTTTTATAGCCGGCCGCCTGTCTAACGCCAACCCTCTTCTGGAATACGTGAATTTCTAATAAATAATAAATTTTAAGGCGCCATCTCTCGAGCCTCGAATAACCAATTATTTTTTAACAATGCAAAACTTTACTGGACCTACAATTTCGTGACGCTAAATATCATTATTCGAATTCTAAATAACTTCTGTAAGGCAAAATATGATCTTATGATAACAGATGATAGTGCTAGTATATTTTATACAAATAATTAATTATTGCATTGTCATTTGGTCTTTGATAAGTCTGCAATGTTTGAAATGACTCCTACGTTTTGAAGAGGATGAAAATCACATTCACGATTCCATTACATAACAATCATACATACCAAGATAACAAAAGCGCGTAAAATAGAAGGTGATCTAGTATTTTATAAAATTATTCAATATGAAATATTATTTTAACTACTTATTATTATAACTACAAAAGCAATGGGCATAGCTGTAACTTTCATCCAAATGGACAATTATTGTCAATTGATTACACTACTACAAATTGTAGACTTGTTTAGGTACAAGTGGTTTTTATTTTAGACGACGACGAGACCGCGAGTTTAGCCAGTGGTATTTCTGGCCGTAACCCCGAGATTTACTGCAATGGCACGTCATAAGATATTAGTCGGTGAGAGAAGAAAAGTAGTTGAGCACGCCCCTGAGATGCCCTGTACACCGCCCGCACTAATGTAACTCAGGATTGCGTTAATGAGTACGGGAATAAACTTGTGTCTGAACTTTAGACTCTACTGGGCGATGTCTCGGATTGGGATCGACAAAATCTTGTGCAATTCAACCCCAAAAGAGCCTTCTACTTCACGCCTGTTTTCTGTGAGGTCGTGATATTTCACCGGTCCAGCCGGCCCATTCGTGCAACAGGTGTTGTTGTTGCAGGCTCTACCACTGTTAGCTTGTTGTATTCGGTAGAGCGAAGCAGTATTTCATGCCCGGCTATCGCTTACAGTTATATAAGGCGCAGTTTTGGCCTCATATGGAATACTGGCTGAAGCTCCCAAATACCACCTACTTCCGTTTGACCTCGTACATCAAAGAGCGATCTGAATCTTCAACGACCGAGCTCTTACTGATCGGCTTGACCTACTGGCTTGGCATTGCGGAAGGACGTCAGTTCCCTTTGCATTTTTACGTCTTTACCGTAGGGGTAGAGGAGTTTTCCGAAGAATTATTTGGAACAATTCTGGCGACTTCGCACGGATAGCACTAATATACAATTATGTTGTTCCGATACCAAACTACAGTCTAAGTACACATACATACCTAAAGGTAAACTACGATACCTCATGGACAGTTCATAAGAACTGTATGAACATAAGAAATCGTAGTCTTAAATCCTTATCAACACGGAATAATAGATTATTGAATATCAAATATTATGTTGCATTAAAGCATTCTTGCTCATAAATATTTATGACAAAAGTGCATCAAATGTCAAGGATGGAGTGGCGATCTAACTGTGTCAGCTGGCCGGAAGTTAGAGCTCATTGGAGTTACCATCTGATTGTGAACTTTTTTAGTTTATAATCTCGCTAGCGGTATTATAAACTGTCGGCGAAATTTGACAATATACAGCGCAATCTGATTGTGACAATTTATAACGTTTTGATTCAAAACAGACTAGCTTATTATGCAAGCATTTGAACCGGTTGGAATTTAATTATTAAATTGGAGACCTTGATATTTATTATATATAACCGGTTTTGTTTACTGATTCAATTTTTTGTATTTGCTAATAGTACCATTAGAATGAGAAGCGTAACTCGCTTGTAATAAAAAAATATTATTATGGTGTACCAACCATTTGTTTTTAGAATATTATGGATTTAGCTACTTTTCTTTTATTTTCATTCTGGGAAAAGTCATGAAAATTACACAAAATATAAATAAATTCTATACCTCAAAAAGTCTAGATCCTCAAATAACACAAACTAAGCACATTCTCGTACTCTAGTACTCGTACGTATTATTCTTCGTTATCTAGAAGCTCTCTGAGGTGAAACTTTGAAGGGAAGGTTTCTTTGTTTAGGTATAAAAATCTTTATTTCTCATAAGAAACAGAATTTCACTTACAATGAGAATTAGAATAAAGCAATATGGCACTGCGGGAAGATACATAATACGTTATTAAAGAAAACACACATTAATGTATGTTAAAAGAAAGGACAATCTAAGAAGTTAGAAATGGTAATGAAAGTAATTTAGATTATGATAGTTCGGCAATAACTTGAGTTTATTTTTAAATATCATGTCAGTCAATCATTTATTTCGTTTGCCAATTGGACAAATAAAATAATTTTTTTACCCTAATTTGTTCTTGGTATGTTTGACTTTAATTTGTATCTATTTTTAAAAAATTTCAAATTTCATGTTGAAGATAATTTTAATTAACACAGATTAGCGTAACAATTAAAACAGTTAGATCGACTACGTTTTCATTAAACAGCTAAGGAATCGTCAATTGAAATAGTATTAAAGTCTAAATAGTATTATCATCAGTGATTCATGAATTCAATCCACTCGTAGACAATGTGGACACGTCGAAAAATGTTGGAGAGGCTAATGCTCGTTTGACTGGTAATCATGATTAAATGCACTTCGGAAATTTCGTAATATCCCCAAAAACTTGGTTAGATTCATTCCCCTTATTCAATCTACTTATTCCCGCCAATATTGAAGTATTTACATTAAAATAAAATTCTTGAAGAAAAGTTACTGTATGTTGTTTTATACATTTTATATCAGATAATTAAAATTAGTTGTATATATTTTATAAGAGGATATACTCGGTATGTCTGAGTTATATTTCACAAGTACCCTATACGTCCCAGTGCAACAAAAACTATTGATATTTCTTGATACCCGACACCAGTATTTTTACAGTTGAGACAACTTTAGTAAATGGTGTAACGAACACTTTTATCATTAGAGTTCTAGTTGTAGTGTCGATGTTATAAAGAAATCGCTATTTTTTACTACGTTATAATTTGTGTTTTAACTGTTGACTTCAATATTATTCGTTACTAAGTAATCAATGAATGCACACAGTAGCAGATGGGTAGGAAGTCAATGGTACGCAATTGTTATATCTACAAATTTGCAGTTTGTACAATAACAGAAAAGGACTGGTTACTATCTATTCAGTACAAGATCTTAAGATTTCTTAGATTAAAATGGTTGTCAGGTGAGGCCGAGTCTAATACAGATATTTAACGAATACGAACTTTAACTGTACTGACGAATGAACGTGGTCATTGAACTTGATTATATGCAGTTGTATCTGTTATATCATAAGAGTTACCCATGATGGTCAGTCAGGTCAGTTTGCAATTGGCAAAACAGTTCGGAGAAATCGCTTTAAGCTATAATTGTATTTTAATAATATTTACATTTGTTTATATGTGGAAAGTGAGAAACTATGGATCCACTTCGCAGAGTAGATGATGACGGATGTTGTCATATTGTAAGTATGTATCACCTTACACTTTCAGACCAAGACGCGTTCGGGACGAACACGTGAGCGGGATAGCCGGATGTCGTCGCTCACATTTCCGGTTTCCCGGAAATGCACGAGTACGGCACAAAAATATAAAGTTGCGTAGCTGACATTAGACGAGAGTCTTTATAAGCACTTGTCAAAGGAAGGAGACTCAGTTTTTACTTCTGTCAACGGTCGGGACAATACCTCTTGAGGCCCAGCCTTGAGTGATTGTTATAAGTAGTCGTATATAGTCCGTACAGTATATTGTATAGTGAGAATATTAGGCTACAACCTGTGTGGGAAATGTCAGAAGAATTTGTAGGACGACTTCTGCATTTTTAAAACATACCTTCAGAGGTCTTGGTTTCTATTTGGGTTTATTTGCCAATTCTGAAAATTTTCTATCAATTTGTCCATAGATATTTTTATACCCGTCAATTGTTCTTTTATTTTATTCATATCTTGCCATATACTTGCCACGCTTTCATTTTGTATAGTAGAATTTTTTTACAGAAATGATTTCATTTCTTAGCCTATCGAATTTTTCCTTCATTTTAAGATAAGGCTCTGGTTCCTTACGCTTACGAAACGTAATTTGAGGATTTTCCGTGGTCGCACTACCCTCACTAGAAATTTACAAGTCAGGTTGCGATCCGCTACAAGATTTATTCGTTGATCCCAATAAACTCCTTTTTATATTGTACGGTGGTAGTAAGCAAATATGCGCTATATTGCAATACAATTTATGTTAAGTTTAAAGTAGTAAACAACTCGGCAGTATAAGCTATTAAGTATTCACTGCTAATTAACTATTATAGTTACTATATTTCACATTTTAAGGTCCATTTCAGATTGACATTTATTTAAATATTTTTGTACAAATACAAATTGATTTCTTTACTGAACGCGTCTAACCCGCGTGCCAGCCGCACGGCAACCATGTTCAGGATAACCAACAGATACTCTGAGAGTTTAGTTGGAAATAACAATACATGGAGTTTAATTTCCAATGCATCTAACGCTTTTATCCACGTGTATAATAACCACTACGAACAATAGGACAAAACTAAGTTACAACGTAACGTACGTTACACAGTTACACGTAATTTAGGCAAAAAAATTATCGAAAAGTACAAAAGAATTACTAAGGTCCTGATGTAAATTTTATGTCTACGTATGTATTATGTTAGTAATGCTTGATAATGCAAAAAAAATGCATCAATATGCAAGAAGAAATTAAAATCGGCGAAGTGATCATTATACAACTTTATTATTCTCAACGAGGCAGCGTGGTCATCACTAGGGTAATTCATTTAGCGAAATTTGATTAAGTACGAAAATAAATTAATAATTATTACAAAAATCTTAATTACCAATTAAATTACCCAAAAACATCCACAACAACCAGATAATGTTGTTGACCTATTTGTAGGAAAGTGTAGTGTGTATATAACATTAACATAACCTTCCTACTGTGTTTTGTCTTCCTCACTTACTTTTCCATACATATAATAAAAATGTAAGTGATCGCTGTCTGTACATGAAAGATATTTGAGAAAAACTATTATTAGGGGCCTACATAAACGCAATAAAACCCATAACAATGATTATTAGAATTTTTGTCTGTTTGTCTGTATGTCTGTCTGTGCGTTTGTTACCACTAATCTCAGAAACAGCTTACCCGATTTGGATGCGGCTTTCACTAATCTATTGTGGTAAGCTTCACTTAACATTTAGTGTTTGTTTTATCTCAATCGGTTTATAAATAAAAAAGTTATATCAATTTAACTGTGCTGGTAATATTGTGTCGACCCCACATGCGCGGGAAAAGGGCAGGGAGATGATGCTGAGGTTACGGTAGTATTAAGTAGGGCGGGTGAAACCGCGGGGCACAGTCAGTTATATTTTAAACACAAATATCATCAAAGAAAGTAGTGGCCAGGCGTTCTGAAGTTATGCGCGAACATATTCGATACAGCAACTGATTTTATTTATCACATGAAATCTCTATAATCAAGTACACGTGGTTATTGTTTTCTTTGGCACAATCTTCTTCTTCTTAAAGTGCGATCTTCTTTCGAAAGTCGGCAATCATTAAGGCAACCTTCACTCTTGATACCGCAACTCTGACTAGCGAACGGGTGCTCTTTCCAAATTAAACTTAAAACTAAATTTTTATTTTCATTCGGATTCTTTTGATATGGCTCATTAAGGATATTGTTCTATAATCATTGCATTTCTTCGCAGAAGAAAGTTTGGGCAATCTGGCAAAAGTAGATGATGAGATGAGCCAGTCCGATGGTATGACGCCCGAATCATATATGGAGTTAAATAATTTTACTATTGTATCTAAATTTTCGTACTAAAGCACTCTAATTAGTTCCACAGGTAGTTCGTCTCCTCCTACAGATTGTATTGCCTTAGATTTTCACTTTTATTGATGGATGGTCCAATTAAATCGTTTCTCAGTGTACTTGAATCCATCAAATAACAGCGTGGTTAAGTATTTTTGCCAAATATTAAGATTGTCTTCAATTGTTTTAACACGATTTCCCTGATCATTCAACAATATATTACTGTTAGTATTGTGTGTCTTGAAATTACTCTTGCTAATTACTAGGTTATTATGCATATTGAAAGAATCATGCCTTGCTTCAAACTCTTCAATCGCAACCAAATGGATGGTTGATTTCGCTTCAACCACTTTTCTTAGTATCATCTTGTGTATGGTTTTATATTGCTGATCATGGACTCCTTTGTATGCTTTGGACTGTTCCATTAGATCTAAGATCTCTTGGGTAATACAGTAATTTTTGTGATTAAACTGTTTGAATAGGCTAATTCTCGACATGAAAAGCATAAGGGCGGATGTAGATTTCCGCGAAAATAACTTTTTTACACCGAAGAACTAAGTTCATCTCGCTCTTTCTTTACAACTGTCAATCATATTTCTATCTCTTTTGGATGATGAGATAATTGAGTTGCATAATGACGTATTTAGCATTTGCTCCAATGTTGGAGAAGGATAAGGTCATTACTTCATAAGTGATGCTATGCTCCTGATACTTTGTGTTAAAAAAAACGTAACATAAGTTACATTCTTAAGCTTCAAAATAAATAATTACTGAACCAGTTCGTATTTGTGTGTGAACATTATGCTTTTTAATAATATTTTTTGTTTACAGGTTCTAAGTTGCGGTTCAACTTTGTGCCTCAAAAACTAAAACAATTCCATGGCCTTAAAGTCACATACAGCTTTCTGCCTCTAAAATTTTATTAAGAGAGAGTAGCTTTAACCAAGGACACGTCGTTATGCTTCAAAAAAATTGAATATTCGAGACAACCTTGAAACGTTTGCGGACAAACGCTGTTATGACGCTGGCTTATCGCTGAGACTGAGCAAGCATATGGTCGGATCAGGGGAGTTTTTTTTTTAAATTCCTTTATTTCCAATTTTTTGTTTCATAACCAGAAAAAAAGAATTGTCCTTTCGTAGCTAGATAAACTTTTAACAAAACAGACCTTATAAGCTAACTGTATCTCTCCTAGGTTAAGTGAAACTAAACTGTTTTGTGACCCAATTTTCAAATTGCTCTCCTCAAAAGTATCACACGCACCCATCCGCCCTTATGCTTCTGAAGTCGAGAATTAATAAAAATGCTAGCAATAATTTCGATACGGTAAATATATAATTGTTTTATGTTGAAAATTCACTAAATTGATTTTTATTTTTAAACTAGGCCAAATCAATTTCAACATTTTAAAATTAAATTCGGATGTTTTCATTCAATTTGTTTGTTTAACCTCCGAATTTTATTTTTAAAACGCTGAATTCCATGTAAAGTCTGAATTTGAAGTTAAAAACCTATACATTACCTATTGACATAGCATACATTATTAATTACTTAGACAAAAGTTCTTGTCATTTGCATAATAATTCGCTGCGTACGCTCTTCGTGCTGATGTCACGAGCGTGTATATAGACGGTTGCGCAGGAGTCGTTTAAATAGTCCGCATTGAGACGCGGTAGGCATCCCTTAGAATAGAAAGAAGTCAATTTTTGCTTAGTAGCAGTCTGTGTCGGTTCTCGAAGTGCTGAGTCGTTTCAACTAAAGGTAGGGAATTCGTCTGTGTTTGTGTTACTGAGAAAATATTTTATTACGAGTGAAATTTAAATCGCGATGTTACTATTATGCGTATACTAAAAAAACAGCCCCTTTATTTATTAAAGATCAGTGCAGCAAATATAAAAAAAAAACTGTGTGATTGTATTAAAAATACATAAATTTATATTTTATAAACAGTTTTTGTTACAATAAAAGATATATATGAATAGAAAAACTTTGAATTGATTGTAATAATATAGACTATTGTTTAAAATATAAATACAGCTTAATCAACAATTGTTGAAAATAGTTCTAGACATGTCCTTAACACCAATAAATTTTATTTTTTCATCATTAATTTTTAAATGGCGATATAATAATTATTCTTTTAAATGAAATATAATAAAAGTGTTCTAGGTATATAATCTTTCTATGTATATCAATTCATTTTTTCGGAATGAAAAAATAACTATATTTATATGAAAAACATTAAATAATTTAAAAAGAAATATTTTAGAATTTGGTTGATAAAATAACTTAGTAGTTGCATCCGTTCTTAAGGGAGCCGCAATAATTAATTTAATGCCTTATAATTCATGAGCAGTTTAGCGTTTGGGTGTTACCTTATATGAGTAGTATACGTCTCTTTACGCCAGTATTTTCAAAAAGATACGACGCCTTTCAAGTTCTACGACGACAACGAATTTCTACTCTGTTTTCCGCTTTTAAATTGCCGAATATATTTAACACACTAAATTTTATTTCTAATTCTATTTGTTGGACCACTTCACGACTAATAAAATTGCACTTTTCCCCTAGAAAATGAGTTATACGGCTACAGAAAATGTGGTACAAAGCAGCACTTGGGCTGCGACCAACATGTTCTATGTCCTCCTGGTACCAGCTCTCATTCTCTGGTACATGTACTGGCGAATGTCAAGGAGGCACATGTATGAACTGGCTGAAAAACTAGTAGGGCCGCCGGGACTTCCTTTGATTGGAAACGCCTTAGAATTCACTGGAGGATCCGATGGTAAGTTTTTATTAATTAAAATTTCAATGATTTAATGTCTGTCTGCATGTGTAACCATTTTTCAAAAATCAAAT
This sequence comes from Papilio glaucus, assembly GCA_000931545.1. Lineage (NCBI taxonomy): Eukaryota > Metazoa > Arthropoda > Insecta > Lepidoptera > Papilionidae > Papilio > Papilio glaucus. Next base: position 313,995 of record JWHW01025711.1, on the reverse strand, counting down.
AATAAAATCGGAAACTTTTGCAAGATACATCACGAAACAGCTCAAAATCATCTACATACAGTTTAAATTAATACATACCAGACAATATATAAATGTTACTGGTTAATGTAATACAAAAGTTGTGTTGTTGATCGAAAAAAATAAAACCATGATTGAAGTAAATTTTATTTAGTTTTTAGAGATTGATTTGATCTCATTAACATCCCTTTATATACTAATGTTATAAAAAGATTTCATTATTTGTTTGTTTTGTATATCAATCTACACAAGTGAAGCTTTGAGCGGATTTCAAGTAATTAACTAACGCGAACAAACACACGGAATATAAATAAATACTAATATTTAAATTATTCAAATTGAAGTTATAATTACACTAAAGTAATAGTGTTTGAAAGAGAACAAAGTAAGACAGTAATTGATATAAATAGAGCTTGTATGCTTGGATGTTTTACTAAAATTAAAATAAATTTAACATTAAAATCAGTAAAAAAAAAAACATTTCTTCTAGTCACATTGTTTATTTTTTTTGTTGCTAGAAATCTTCAAGAACGTCATAAACAAGAGTTATCCCTTCGACCATGAGTCCGTTATCAAACTATGGATCGGGCCCCGTCTCCTCGTGTTCCTGTATGACCCGAGAGATGTTGAGTTGATCCTCAGTAGTCATGTACACATTGACAAAGCAGACGACTACAGATTCTTCAAGCCCTGGCTCGGGGACGGTCTCCTTATCAGTACAGGTATATAAATATAAAAATTGTGAGAATTGAAATCGTGCACAAATCTAATCTATGTAAATTTGTAATCAGCCAAAATAGAATAAAATCTACTAGATAGTTATTTACTTTCTTTAAAGATGCATATTTAAAACAAACATTAATGGCAAAAATAGTGTCAAAAAATCTCTTACAACTGCCATAACAGTCAGTTGTAGAGTGAGTTTTACACTAATTTTATTATTTTTGTAATTATTGTAATATAAGGCACACAATCTGTTTTAAAATATGTACATTTAACATTGCCGTCATAACTGACATTTTATTATCTTCTTGTTGGTGATTTATTTGGGTTGTTCCAAACGTGAAGCTCTTATATATTACTCTTTTGTGCGTAAAGTTAGAAATTGGTATTACCATACGATCCTAGTCCTTCAAATTTGTGGTGAACAGCCTAAACGCAACTATCATAATATTTTACTGCAGTTAGTTCTGATAAAATATTCGTGCTATCATATCTTGTCAATCGTTTAAAAACAATACAATGTAGATTTATTTTTTTGTTTACATCTTGTTAGAAATACGGCCAGTGACTTAAACAATGTAGCGAATCACTTGAATACAGATAAGGATCTGGTGTAGGCGCACTATATACGTAGAAGTGTTTGTAGGTTAAAGATTAATGCGCCCATTTTCCTCTACAACCCGCTATGGGAAGAGGTTTAACCTCACAAGCCTTGTTAATGCTTTATGTGACTAGCTTAATAATGTCTTGCTTCCTGTTTGTGTTAAAATTTAATAATTCGTTTCCTCAATAAATACTATTTATGTTGCATAATATTTATTGTGTGCATTTAAAACGCGTACATATTATGAATTTTGTCAAGGACTTAAGACGTCTGCATTATTCGATTTAATTATCAAACTTGAACTTGATCATTAAAGGTGAGAGACGAATCTAAAAAAATTAAACAATATTATGTGTGCTAAATTTGGGGACAGATTTGATTGTTTTGTTTTTAATTAGAAAGCTTTTTATCCCGATAACATTGAAATTAAATGTGCTGTTTTTTTTTTACAAAACGTCATCGTCGTTTTATCTAATACCTCGGTTTCTGAAAAGTCAACGACAAAATTAGCCGGGCACAAGACATGAGCCATCCGTCGACTATTCGATAGTTCAGTTTGTTAGTAGCATATTCACTTCTATATTATATTTTGTTTTATATCTTCATACTAATGATATATTCATATATGATCACGTAAGACTGTCGTGATAGTCTAGATAATTTGTATGTTATATAATATTCTAATATTATTAATGTATTAGGACAAAAATGGCGGTCTCATCGCAAATTGATCGCACCCACTTTCCACTTGAACGTGTTGAAGAGTTTCATCGACCTGTTCAACGCCAACTCCCGTGCAGTTGTTGAAAAATTGAAGAAAGAAAGCGGCGCCTTCGACTGCCATGACTACATGAGCGAGTGCACGGTGGAGATCTTACTTGGTACGTGAAATGTTTTTTTGTGTCTCAGTTATTAAAAATAAGTAGACGCTATGTACGGCCACTTAAAGAAAGTAACGAAAGGCCTCCCATGAGATTTACATATGAGGAAGTAATCGCTGATTTTTGTCCCTTGTATACAAGGTAAAAAGTTTATCTCTTGTAACATTACAGAATAAATAAGCGCGGTATTATTGCATCTTTGTTAACCCTAATAATGCGAGGATATTTATTTATTTCACTACCGATCCTCAAAGAACAAGAATGTAGTATATTAATTAGATAAGATAAGTTCCGCATAAAAAAACGTAACCTCAAAGGTTGTAGCCATTAGTATTCTATAATAACCAGTTATAGAAATCCAAACGACAATTTACAATTCCGCTATTAATTAAGTACTCAGAATTGCAATTACGTTTATGTTGGTCGATATGATTGTAAATCACATCAATAATTACTATGGGTATATAATTACATTGTATATATATTCTGCACAAGACAATATTATATTTTAGTTGTTTATTTTGTCTGTGGTACCAAAAAAGTTCGTGTGGCCAAGCTCTCAACGACGGAGAATATACCAAATGGTGAAAATATATTGAAAGGCAGTTGTTGAAACATTAGCGCCCTCTACAGTCATATAAAGAGGTTCTTTACATCGATACTTAACCTATTTTGCTAATGGAAATCACATTATAACATAGGATATTTTATAATACTATGATTTAAGAAAGAATGCAATCTAATGTTGCGGTTAATTTCCGCCGAGTCTAATAGCATTGACACAAATGGCCTTCAGTAACATAAATGCGTCGTCACAATTACAATATCGATTCTTTGTTTCATCGACATTTAAATAGTAAGTTGTGACGATAATGAAGACAGCGTCTAAATATACGTTTCTGTGTTATTAATAAATATTTTATTAAAGCTTTTTAATTTTAGTTTGTTAATCCAAACTTCAAAAACCTTTCGTTCTATTGTTTTACTCATAATACAAAAAAAAAGTTTAAGTTACGGAAGTTTAAAAACTTGCGTAGTTTATAACTTAAAAGTGTTGTATTATGTGTCTGTTTAAGATATAGAATTTAAAAGAAGCCCGAGATTTACCTACATTTTTATAAACTATACAGGTTATAGAGGTATTCAGTTATTTTATTCATTCATATATTACGTATTTTAATTTAATCTGTCATATTAGCGTCATAGGATACATCAAGTAACCTTTTCCAAAAGCTGTTGACTTGCTTTTGTATTTTGTATCCCATATGTAAAGTGTATAAAATAAATCCAAGGTCGAATGCGTAAATTTTATTATCTTATGCGAAAATCAAAAAAGTTATCGAATTAGTTTTATTCCTAAGTTATTCTAATATATGACACGTAAAGGAATCAATGAACGGTGTTTTTTTAAAGAAGAATTTATGATCAGAACATGTTTTTTTGCTTTCTGACGGTTAAAAATAAACTAAGCAAATAAGTGGAAAATTCCTATTATAAATTAGGTATGGAACAACCGATGAACAACCGATTTATGTGTTTTTTTTTAATACCGAAATAATATTAAGCAAATAGTAGTTTCGCACTGTAAGGCATGGGTTTCTTCCCACATATTGTAATAATCAAAGGCCTTCAGAAAGTGCCACAAAATTGAACTTACCTAATATTTAAACCTATGCAATCACTAGAGGTAAATTCATATAGGTAGAACGCACCATGTGTAACGTAAGTACTAAAAACGTATATTCCACTAGGTGTGCCCGCGACTTCGCCCGCGTGGAATAGTGGCTTTGAGCGGCATTTTTATTTTGTATGTAAATTATTTTGCAAGTAAAATTCATACATACATTAAAATAAGCTACCCCTCGGCGAGGCTGTACGGCGCGCCGGGTTCTTTCTCAGGCTCTAGACTATCTCTGTACCAAAGTTAATTTTAATCGGTTTAGTAGTTTAGGTGTTAAAGCGTAACAAACAGACAGAGTTACTTTCCAATTTATAATATTAGTAGGGGTTGATGACATAAACCGTTTATTTATGTAAAAAAAAACCGGTATCGGTGAGCTACGCAATTATCGACGGGGCTAGGTATCGAATGGAAATATACGAATGAAAACACATCGTTCCATTTAAAATGTTCCATAACCAGTAAGAAGCTCGCCTTATATTTTTTCCATTACGCACGTTAAAGACGTCACTTCCGAAACGGTTCGTCCTGTTTTGTTTGCGATTGCCGTATTGAGTACATTTGCAATAACAAATAATTAACTTGTTTATTTTAAGATGAAATATATTATATTACTTGCAATTAGTTTAATCCATCCATAATCTACTTTTAACAACATCCTAAACCGTCAATCGCATCCAACGCCATCCACGAAGGTTGTTACATAATAAACAATATAAGATATTTTGCCAAAAATATTATACGTTTATTGCAAATTAATTTAAAATAGAACTAATATGGAATACAATATGTATTTTGATTTAAAGATAGGTCGCGTTATATCTTAAGATGGCGGATTGCAATAGTTTAGAATGCCATTTGCGCCTCGTGTCACGTAGCGACGCTAGCGTCAACATAGATTATATGGCCGTCATTGGAAACACGACTATGTTATTGAGAACACCTTGAGAATTAAGATGGCAATAACATACAAGACGAACAGAAACAGTATGACATACTTTTGTAATTATAAAATACTAACAAACAGGAACCTAAAATGGATCGCACAAGTAGCGCATTTCCATTTATTTAAGGTCAGTTAAAACACTTCAATTGATATGGCATAATTACTATGGAACGTCATCAGGGCTAGAATAAAATGCGATCTGGACCAAACATGGCAATATCCGTATGTCGAATGACGTTGAAATCATCTACAACATTCAAGGAAATACAAATGTAAATCTAAACTATGGACATATTTAATTCCTCATTACATGTTTACTAAAGAACTTTATTGTATTAACAATAGCATAATGGATACAAATCACGTATTAATACTTAGACTTAATGAAGTTATGCATTTCGCGGAATGAAGTTATGCATCTCGTGTGATAAGAAATGGACAAAATGTTCGGCGTTCGTACCTTGATGTGAAATTCGGCGACCACCCACATTAACACGTATCAGTAATGATAATCGTACGGTGCGAACAATTAAGTACCCTATAACATATCGCGTTACACAATAGGTACTATTACTTTGGGGTCAATAGGCCCATCAGTTCGAAAGAAATGTATACGCGCACCCCGCAAAGGCTTTCGTTATGACTCCGATGATCGCCATTTAGTATTCTATTCTGCATCGTTTTAATGCTATAAATCGCTTTGTATGCGCGAAACGAGTCGATCGTGCACTTGGTGCGACCGAAATCGAAATACGTTTTTGAACAAAAATCCTGCGAAAAATTTTAATGTTCTTCTCCACGATTTTTTTCGCAGTCATGGTTCATTATACATAATTGACGCTCATTTAGCGAGAAAAATACTTCTTGCCTCAATCGTTATAACTTCGTGGATAGCCAAAAATTTTAACTATTGTACACGCTTAAGCTGTGTAATCTAAATTTACTCAAGTAACACAGGTCATTTGAGCTTTTAGCTTGCTAGCTTTCCAGACAATAAAGTACACAAGTATTTAAAGTTCAAAAAATGAAACCGCTTATTTTTTAGAGTAATAATTATTGTTATATACCCACATACAAATACAAAGTGCTGACGAGACAATGAAATGTTTTTTTTTAATCTTTTGTAATGATTTCTTATATTTACGTGAATACACATTTTATCGCGTTTACTTAATACTTTGTATGAATTTTATTTGCAGAAACCGCCATGGGTGTCAGTAAAAGTACTCAAGACCAAAGTGGCTTCGAATACGCTATGGCTGTCATGAAGATGTGCGACATTCTCCATTTGAGACACACCAAGATCTGGCTGCGACCTGATTTTCTCTTCAACTTCACCCAGTACGCTAAAGTTCAAAACAAACTTCTTGATATCATCCATGGATTAACCAAAAAGGTAAGATGGATTTGGATTTGTTCAATATATCTTTCTAATATTTATTAATTGTCAAACAATAAGTAACTTTTCGGAACGTAATACAATTTGGTATGGCAGTAAAAGTATTTAGGAAGAGTCAGAGGGAATGTCCAGAGGTATGGAATAGTGATACTAGTACAATAGAGCTTGGACCTGAAGGTATTTTAACTAAGGTAAGGCTTTTATGGTTAAAATGTGAAGTTTATTTATAAATTTATTCTCACAGGTAATCATAAAGAAGAAGGCCGAGTTCAAATCGGGAAAGAAACCAGTAATTGTCAGCGAGGTCGAGGTTGCAAAGAATAGTTCATCATCTAAGACCACATCTGTTGAAGGACTTTCTTTCGGTCAATCCGCTGGTCTAAAGGATGATTTAGATGTTGATGATGATGTCGGACAAAAGAAACGTCTCGCCTTCCTGGACTTACTTCTAGAGAGCTCTCAGAGTGGTGTCGTTATATCGGACGAGGAAATCAAAGAACAAGTAGACACAATCATGTTTGAGGTAAAACCGTTTAATGTAAATTATATGATCGCTCTATTTGCTCTTTTATAGACACAAATCTTCAAAAACCAATTATCACACAGGGACACGACACAACAGCCGCTGGCAGCAGTTTCTTCCTGTCAATGATGGGTATCCATCAAGATATCCAAGACAAAGTTGTTGAAGAACTCGATCAGATATTCGGTGACTCCGATCGCCCGGCGACATTCCAAGACACATTGGAGATGAAATACCTCGAAAGATGTTTGATGGAGACTCTCAGAATGTTCCCACCAGTGCCCATCATTGCTCGTCATCTAAAACAAGATGTACTACTTGGTGAGTATCAAAACAGACAACAAAATCTTAATCTTATAACATAAAGCGAGTAATTCTTGTGACAGTTTTCATTTTTACATTAAATCTATAAAGGTGTCTCAACCAACCTGAGAGTATTTATAATAGCAATTTTAAATACTTACTTCTCACATGTATGAAAAATAATTTGAAAGGCTGGATTACTACTGCATTCTTTAGAAAAAAATGACCTAAGACGTAGGAGCAGTACAAATGTAAGACATAGCAATTCTTGAAGGCCAATATGGTTCGTTTATCCTACGGCCATTGCTTACTATTGTAGTACTAGATTTCGCATGATACTGGATCAAGCCATCATTAAATAATTAACATTCGATAATCGTATCTCTTACACAGCATCGAATGGCAAAAAGGTGCCCGCTGGGGCTACCGTCGTGATTGCAACATACAAGTTGCATCGTCGTTCTGATGTGTACCCTAACCCAGATAAATTTGACCCTGACAACTTCCTACCTGAACGCTCGGCGAATCGTCACTATTACGCTTTCGTGCCTTTCTCTGCCGGACCCAGAAGTTGTGTCGGTGAGTTATTTTTTATTTTTATAATTATTTCCTTGGATAAGATACCAAAGCCCTGAACTTAAGGTATACACAAGCTTTTTTATGTATACCGCAGTCAACCTCGTTACTTTAACAAACAAAAATACATATTAGACGTGTCACTATTCTTAAATGTTTTATTGTGAGACATAAATAAATTAAAAAGAATTAAATTCAATGTTATTATATATTATATTACAGGTCGAAAATATGCTATGCTCAAGTTGAAGATCATCCTTTCAACAATACTTAGAAATTTCCGTATTCACTCTGACCTCAAGGAATCTGACTTCAGGCTACAAGCTGATATCATTCTTAAGCGTGCCGAAGGATTCAAAGTTCGTTTGGAACCACGCAAACGGTTGGCGAAGGCCTGTTAAATGATAACGACCAAAAGATGCCTCAGAACCTTTATCTGTGAAAAAATTATTTTTTTTGACAGTTTTAAGTGTTATTAGTGCATATGATACCAGTACTGACTAAATTATTATAAATTGTAGGCTGACTATAATAATGGTGGTAGGACTTGTCGACAGGGGTTGTGAAGTGGTTGAAGAATAAACATATTTTGCTCAAATTTGTTACGGTTATATTTTCTGTAAATATTTTATTTACCTCACATGATTAAAACGATTAAAGAATAATATGAAGACAAAGTGTTTTATTTTTGCTCCTGGCGAATAGATTTATCTAATATAGCTGCTTCTCAGTTTCCTGATATCCTCCACGGTCGCCTCTCTATTAAGAAACTGTTCGGTTTTTGCATCTTCTTCGACGATAGTTCTAGTAACGGATCGTTGGTTCAATCGAAGCCTAAAAAAGATAAGGATATCCAGATATAATATTAGTTGCTAGACATTCGGTTGTTGAAAATTAATAAGTAACTTTACATTTGAAAAAAGACATGATTATGTACGCATAGACACAACAAACACACTCTCATGCACCTACATATAACGCACCATAAAGAGCACTAATTTTATATCGTTTTACTTGGAATTTTCTCAAATAGTTTCAGTCTATATTACTATGATCCTTTATTACTTGGAATAGTGCCATGGGGACCATATATATAATGTTGAAGTTTTAAATGGAGATAATCTTGTATAAAGCGAAAAATTGTTGTAAGCATATTTTGGCTATCTTGGAAACGGCTCAAGAGTTTTGGATGAAATATTGTTTTAGCCACAGTTTTTATTCCTTAATTATTAATCCCATAAAAGCGCGAATAAAATATCCCGCTAAATTATGACTATTCTATAATAGAATGTGGAAAACGAGCAAGCGCGGTCCGCCTGCTTCCAGGCGACGGCCAACCATTGACATCATCAACAAAGCTATTAAGTTGCAGATGCGCTGCATACCTTAATAGAAAGAGGAGGGGGAGTCTATTTTGATTTCCTATTTATCCCCCTACTACCTAACGTTCTACGTTGAAATTCATCCAGATAATGTCATAAGCAGCTAATAGTAATTAATAAAATAATAAATAAATATAACATAGTAATACGTTTTTCTTACAATTTGTTGTCGGTTTATAATTTGCCTAATTAAATTATAATCTGATGAAGTTTACACTCGGTCGGTAACATGTTAAATACACATAAACACGTACCATAATACATCCAATGGTGTTCGCTGATGGCTGGGACACAGGCAAGGAATGAAGCGATGATGTTCCTTGTCCACCAACCACGATGACTTCGCTGATTTCCATTCGATTACTTTTATTTTTGCAACTGTGCACAAGCCTGCTTTTTCTAGAATAGTGAAGTATGACGCCATTAGTTCTTGACCTATAATGTCATCGAAACTGTTACACGTACAGTTCATTTGAATATAAAACTTTAAAATTATAGATTTATACTAATCGTATTTTAATATATTCATTTTAGCAACGTCATGGAAATATTATTAAGGTCAAATGAATTTCTATATTAATAATAATTTGCATTTATATAAATCTTTTCATTATTATTTCTTGTCACTGCACTGTATGTATAAATGCAAATGCAATGCTAACGAAGTATTAAACAGAGTAGATCTATGCGATAAGGCGAAGATTTAATATACGGACATATAAAAACGGAGAAAACAAATTCAATGACATAAATATGGTTAATGTAAATCACTCACAGAAGAACAGCCCTGATCATAGTGACTCTAAAACTCCTTTTAACTCTCTTTGACCAATATCGATGTACGAAGATGGAGTGTGTATGTATGGACGAAGATAAGATCGACGTTTTAACGTTGCGATACTAGGCTTTGAATAAAAAGATGTATGAGCAAACATGCGTTCATATATCTATGTATTCATGTATAATATGTACGTATATATGTATCCTAAATATTGTACGTAGTTATACATTTTCCAGCAACCAGTGGCCTTATATATTACCTCAGCTTTAAGTTTGGGGTTTATAGAAATAGCAACTTTTCACTGCGCTTATTTGATAGATTATGTCGTAGATATTAAGGACTAAGTTATTAATTCATTACCAAATCTTAGCTAGGGATATTTTAGTTATCTCATCAGTAAAGTGATATTTTTACCCGCTGAAATCGCCATCATTACTCTGGATTGTTCAGCCTCTTCATCGAGAACTTCCTGTTTTTTAGTTTTGTATAAGGTATCTATGTCGCTATAAAATGTAGTTCTTTGGATTTTTACATTTTCGTATTTTTGGTCCTGTTAATAGCAATTAGCGATTATTAACAACATCTTTTACCATATACGAATCCCTTCTTACCGCATCTATCGATCTACAAAATCTCCTTGGGCCTCCCTTATAACTGCGACAAAAATTATGTTCATAGAAGTTAAATTATCTGGTAGCTGAACTCAACGGTAAGGCTATGAATTTGTAAAAGTTATTATTTTTATATGTATAAATATAAGAACCGTGTTTTCTGTGGTCAGCCAATATATTGGCTTTCCATTTACTAACAAGGGTGGATCAGTATTATAAAACAAATTTCGCAATGGATGAAGGAAGCAAACAAGAAAGTGGTATGCCCGTTGTTAACTAACTATTGCTAACCATAAACTCCCGCAAGTAGATGATTTTCAATAAAATTATTTAAACTTTCGTGAGACATATTTTAACACAGTAATTAAAAACGGCTTTACTCACGCGTGGTTCGGTGTATGTACCGACTAGTTTCGAGCCCATCGGGGGCTCTTCCTCAGGGTGAGTGGGGCTGGCATAGGTTCGCGGTCGCGGCGCGTTTTTAATTAGTGTGTTAGATGAGTTTCAGTTGCCTGGGCAATAAATCATAATAATGACCGTTTGTTTAGAATTCGTTAAAAAAAGAAACTAAAAATGAATAATTCGATAGTATAAACTTACGCCTTGCACTATATATCCCATAAAACACATGAAAGCTTCTTCTAGGTGTTGGGTTCCGAGATCAGGTCTTTCTCTTCTCAAGTGCAATTCGCCGAGTAAATGTAGGGCGCGACCAAGATGTCTGCGTAAGCCATTCTCCATAGCTAAAGCGCCCATTTCAGTGAGAAGTTTGGCGGCACTTTCGTGGTCACCTAATCTGTCAAACGAAAAGTGTGTACTATATTGTGTACTTCTAATGATGACAAAGAGTTAAACCAATTTTATTAAGCACGAATTTTCTAAACTGTTTATTCTTGTACAAGGACCATATTATGTATGTTTTTGTGCTAAATTATTATTAACTAAATAATTGGATAGGCCTTACCTTTGTCTTACGGCAGCAAGATGCATTTTCGATACACACAAACCATTGATATCGTTATTAGCTTCGTATATTTTGTAGGCCTTTTGAAACGATTTGAGGGCATTGTTCAAACTGTTCATTGTTAACTGACTGATGCCGATCTCGATAACCGCTTCTGCTGCTTTTGGGATATCTGCAGCTGCGTTAGAATAAAGGATTTTACTTAAGTCCCATGTCTATTTTTTTTTAATATTGTGTAAAATACCCGTATTCGGATACATATACGTACTACATATAATTATGCAAAACAAATTAATAATTGACTAAGACTAGTTTTTTACGTTCAGTTTACATTCAATTACTATGACTTTTTCTTTAAATGCAAGATATATGTACAATAGCATATTTAATTCATTTTAATTTACGTTTTGAAATCACGCTCAATTTTACATAGTATATAAACATGGTATGTGTGCGTGTCTAACCATCTTTAGCCCTTCGTTCAGCTAATCGTGACAATCTTTCTGCTTTAGCTGGATCTTCAGCTCGAACAGATCGTGCTTTACTCATTAAAACCTTATGAAGTTCTAACACTGTCGCTATGAAAACAGAATTTGGAATATCCTTAAGTTCTTCAGTGATCTCATTTTGGTTCTCAAATAGAGGCCAATCCTAAAAAGTAAAAGTAAAGTAAAGAAACCTGCGTGAGCTTCAGGTTCAAGATTGGGTGGAGATGGTGCGGAATCGAGGAAAGTGAAAACTCTTATTGTCGGAAGCCAAGATTTACATTGGGTCACTGCGCCTCCCTAGTTAATTTAATGTGTTACACATCACACACAATCTATACTAAATGATTTACGATTTAGTTATGCCATCGTTTGTTAGCTTTAGATGCCATGATTTAGAAGCTAAGTATCTCGAGCTTCCTAAAATAACGCACAACAATCTTGCGTAACCCTATCTTTTCCTCGGTAGCTCTAAAAAGTTTGTTGTATGTAGAAACATCCACGAAGGATTTGATAAAATACGAGCCAGATTCAGTGCTATGCTGATGGAATTAATGTGTACTGTAATCAATGCTAGATATATAGGACTGTGGTGGAAGCTGTGTACGTTAAAAAATAGCCAGATTTCATGCTTATAATCGGAATTGATTGTGTATGCATTTAGGTGTATAAAGGTGTGTATATATGTATGTGTATAAATGTGTATGTACGTATATGTAATATGTATAATATTTATTTTCTTTTAATATTTGTTTTATTAATTATTTATTTACTTTTTTAATACTTATAATATATTTAATAATTCAGGTGAGTGCAAAGGAGACAGCTGAAAACCAGCGCAAGGACGGTTTAGTCCGTCCCTGCATACGCTGAGCTGTCTACCTTTTGTCACACTTTATAATTTTGTCAAAATTTATAATTATTGTTGTTGTAAGTCAGTGTATTTTTTTATTATTTTTATTTGTGTAATTCTGTGACAATAAATTTGTTTGCTTTCTTTCTTTCTATATCGTTACCTTTCCGATGGCACTGTCCCGGACGTCTGAAAAAATTTCATACGCCTCTTCAGTATCTGCTTCTGGAACTGGTAAACATTGTTTTTTGGATATAAACAGACTCAGAACTAAATAAGAAAAATTGATGAATTACAACTTACATTTATATAGCAAAAATGAGGCGTAGTGATATTTACAGCAAGCTTTCTGTCTCCCACCATCTATTAAATAGTGGCTCGCTACTGCTATTGCGGCTAAGAAAAATTTTTCAGCCAACCACAAAATGCCTTTGCCTTTCTCAGCGTAGTACAAAGCGAGCTTGAGTAACTCTAAGCACTCCTTCTTTTTGTTGTCTGCAAATAATAGTTCATTATTTTACTTTTTTAATCAACACTTTCCGTGTGCGTGTTTTAATAAGTTCGAAATACGCATGGTAGAAATATTATACTTTTATTTTGTGCGTACTATGTATATGTAGCGTATTAGTCATATACATTGTTTCATTGAAAGAATGTTGTAAACAAACAAACGTCATTTATCATACATAGCGGCCATTACACTTTTTATACTTTCTTTGGAAATGTTGTAATTTTTTTCCCAATCGGAAATCGCGAAATAAAGTGAAGAAAAATTGTGTATGTTAATAATCTTATAAGGTAATATGAGAAAGTGATTTTTAGAAAGTCATTTGAAATTTACGAAGTTTAGCGTAAAAACCTTTGTTTACAAAAATCACTTGCTGTGAAACAAGGGATGGATACAACGGGCACCTAAACAGAATAATTTTATTTTAAAATCCTTGTAATAATCTAACGTACTATAACATAAATTTTATTATCTGATTTTATGTTCATTATTAAGATTTGTGTCAAATTTATACTTTTTTCTTTTTTTCTAATTATAGAATTTATATTAGCATTACATATGTATTATATGCACATACATTTTATATGCATTATAGAATTTATATTAGCATTACCTCTGTCACGTTCCCTTTCAGCCTTTTGAAGACCAGCGCAAATATGTTCTAAAAAGTCTCCTCTTTTCCTTATGTCTATGACTATGCCAATATCATCTTCAGCTAGAATCTGAATATTGTCATAAATAAGATCCTGGAGATAATCCGAAGATTCAAAAAAACCAGCTTCTTTTAATTCTAAGATAATGCATTCGTGTAAAGGTAGTTTATGCCTGGAAATGAGAACTATAACTATAACATTGTCCTCCGGCTTGTACTCATAATTGTTTCGTATTTCTGCTTCAGATTGAACTATGTTTTTGTCTACACGTTTCTACGTTTAACAAACATTATGACAAAGTCTGAAGAAATCTCTCTGAAAGTATAATCCCGCAAAAAACAATAGTTTGTATTTTTTAAATGCAAATAAAGATATTTGGGTCATTTTTGTTTGGTACATTACTTTGGAATTTATGTTCAAGGTTAATACTTACCTTCGGATTCCTTTCGCATCAAGTGTGTCCAAGCTGAACAAAGCTTTGTTTCTCATATTTTCAAGACTGTTTTTGGTCATGCATGCCATTAACTTTGGAAGCTGGCGTTTTTTAGGTAATTCAAAGGCTTTAGCCATATTTAATGATTGTAAAAATGATATTATTATTTTAAAACTAACCACTAGAACCAATATCTCAATATAAAACAACGATGTTGGCACGATCATCTACTAGCTAACAATGCCTAGCAACGTAGTAAATACTTTTTGCTTTAAATGCGTTATAATTTATTCCAGCATTTTTATATTTATCGAGATATTGTGCTTCATTATTTCAAATTTACAACAGGATAAATTAGTACAATGACCATACCATTACTGCCGTGTTCACGAAATTGTTTATTAATATTTTCAACGTTGTACGGAAAACAAACTTAGTATCCGTGACTGTAAGGAGGATCTCATAGTTACTTCTACCGATCGTAGAGTTAACATTGACCTAAATAATATTTATGAAAAGAGCATCAATGCAAATATGAATTACAGTTTTGTTACGCTATAACTTGCGTTCTAGTGACACACTAAAGGCTTGAGTCAAGCCTACAAGGCGCTACCTTCACGAGCGAGAAAATGATCGCAGCGACATTATCGTGGCAATACAATGCTTTAAGCATTAAAGTAAGCTGCGAAGGAAAAGTTTTATAATTATTTCCATTATCAAGTTATATATTTCGGCAATGCTATGCTTAAACTCTAAGAGATATGCGAAAGTCTATGAAAGAAATGTAAGCACCAAAGTGGAGTCAAGAAGGCAATTTATTGTGCCCATTAACATTTCTGTTAGCAGTCTCATAACCATATATCTTTTTCTTTAGGTGTAATGGGCAGCGGGGGCTCATGTTATTGATCACTGCCGCCCATAAACATTAACAACACCTGAATAGTAATAGCACGATACAGGGTTCAAGAAACAATTATGCTCTTTTCCTGATGGCCCTCAAATCGAGTTGGCATATAGTAGTCGTTCGAAATGCCCTAACGTGACCTATTTTCATGACATATATACTACTATAGACAGATATACTATGTAATTATAAATTAAAGGTTTTACTTTATTATATCTATGTATGTGTATTCGGGGTGTATGTTTAGTAGAGATGGTGGGCATGTTAAAGATTTTGAACAACAAGTGAATGCAGGAAATAAAATGAATGGGGCTATAGGTATAGTGCTATGAAGTAGTCTCGTCTGGCAATACACAATGCTGTACTAGTCCGCACTTTAATGTATAGAAGAGAGAGCTGAGTTTGGCAGGAAAAGCATGCTAGTAGAGTTAATGCCATTCAGATGCGATCCTTAAGAAGTATGTTAGGCGTGGCATTGAATGATAGGATTAAAAATTGCATTATAAGGGAAAAGTGTAGATTAAAAGTGGATGTTGTAACTAGAATTGAGAAAAGTATGCTTCGGTGGTTCGGGCATGTTGAAAGGATGAATGAAGAGAGAATATCGAAACAAATTTATGTAGCAAAAGTGAGTGGCAGTGTTGGCAGGGGACGCCCTAGGAAAACTTATATCGATCAAATTAGTGACTTACTAAAAAAGGGCGATATAAGGAGCACCCATAACCGACGAGCATGCATGCGTAGCTGTAAGAATGTAGAAGAATCGAGAGAGGTGTGCCTGGATCGCGTCAAATGGAAATCCATAATCTCTGCCTACCCCTCTGGATTACGGGCGTGAGCGCATATTTATTTATTATATCTACCCTAGGTTTCTTATTGTCTTTGCAGAAATAACTCGTTAGTCAATTTCTGAATTGAAATTGAGTCTGCTCAATACATACATTACAGTTTCCATCTTTTCCAGTTTTAGGATATTTTATTCTTAAAGTGTATGAAACTGAATCTGAATGGTTATCGCTATCTTTATCTCACCACTAAAATCAATATTAAAATAAAACAGATAAAATATTCACCAACTTGTTCCCTAAATAGTGAACTTTCGTATATGTAAAATTATTATACAATTTTATTAGCATTAAAGTTATGTTTTAGGTAGAAGAAAGAACTAACTTGGTGATAAAACTATTACCATTAATTGTTAATATTTAATCCTGTATTCTGCCGTCTTTTTTTTACTCCATTTTGAATACTAACTTGGCGCCGGGATGCCGCGTGACGAATCGTGACACTATCGATTGATTCCAGTATTTTAATTTATTGTTATTCAAACAACAGTTTTTCTAATCAAGAAAGGAAACTAGCGAACTTATAATCTTTTCTGCAACACTTACAATATTTACAAATGTATTGTCAGATCTTTAAATATACTTTTGATCATAGTAACTGACATATTATACACTTAGAAGTAAATCTATTTCAGCCAATGTTAAATATTTCGTACCATAATAAATTACTTGGATTGATTGCCGCATATTAAAAAAAAACTGCTGAGTCATAAACTCATTTGATCTTCGCTATTGAACAGTAGTAAAGCCCGCAACAACAACATCTGTTGCACGAATAGTCCGGCTCGACCGGAGAAATACCACGACCTCACAGAAAACAGGCGCAAAGTATTCTGCGTTTAGTCTGATGAGTGAGAAGCCGGAGGCCTAAATCTAGTCCTCTTTATTTTTTCTTATTAGAAAATGATGGGAAATGGAAGAGGATTTGACAAGCGTGGGTATGGACAAGAAAATGTCCTTTTTCCTGACTGTGTTCCCTTTAAGATAGGCAACGCACCTGCAACACCTTTGCTTGTTGCGGATGTCTATAGGTAGCGATCACTTAATATCAGGTGACCCGCTGCTTGTTGGTGGCTAACGAGCAAGCGGGTCATCTGAAAAACAAAAAAGAAAGTCTTATTACATAAGTATTCTGATACATTTTATTTGATTTTTAAACAATAATTTCTTCTCGATATAGTAAACAAGCCCCTTTATTACAGAACAACGTTATATAATTTAAGTAATAAATAATTCCCAGTCTTTCTTTGAATATTGTTATTGGGTATTGTTTTTATTTTCTTACATCCTCTTTACTTGTATGTGTATTTAAAGTCTGCGTACTAACGCTTACTGCCTTTTTGACAACTACAGAAGATGCTTTTGGCGGGGGATCTTCACCATCGTTTCTTCCTTCTTGTGTATTATTAGAAGAACCTTCTAAATTTTCTTCACTGCCTTTATTTTTCTTTGCATCCTTTAATGCCTTCAGCATTTCTTAAAATATTTGTGTTAAATATTTATTACAATAAAGGAGAAGTTTATATTCTAGTATTGATTAGACTACGCTTAAAATATAGAATAATTGGATTTAAAATTGTGTACTTTCACGACAGAACGTTACGAAATAATTTCTGTATACTATAATATGCAGTCACGCCCGTAACCCAGAGGGGAAGGCAAAGTCCACGGATTTCCATTTGGCGCGATCCTAGCACACCTCTCTCGCTTCTTCTACATTCATGCATCTGCGTATACATGCTCGGCGGTTATGGGTGCTCCTTATATCGCCCCTTTTTAAGTAAATCGCTAAACTGATCGATAAAAGTTTCCCTTTTTTTACGTTTGGAAAATGCGCCTTATGCATGTCCAGTGCTATGGCAGTTCAGGGCAACAGGGGGGGTCTGTGGAGCTTACCCCATGAGGGGCGTACCGACTAAAAACCAAACGTTCCCTCACAGCCGTGGTGTGGGCTCCACGGGAGCATGACTAGCACGTGACACCGCGACGCCCACTAGCCGCCCCGGGTTGGGGCCGCACACTACGCCCTTAAAAGGGCGCCGCGCCCCAAGATGGTCTGGGCGCACCTTGGAGACGACACCGTGCACTGCAGGTTCGGGATTCCCTGCCCTCCCCCGCTGGCGCCGCCTTGAGTTTTTTATAGAGGTTCATTCTTCACGGCCCCGTCCTGAAAAAACCGAGGCCCACGGTCCCAGTGCTGCCGCCGGGATTACGCGAAATGCGACTGCAAGGGGTGGGCTAATCCCTCCCCTCGCAGCCCCACCGCCGCCGCA
>JWHW01025711.1:272192-295575 GCA_000931545.1 Papilio glaucus | reverse complement strand
ACCCCTCTGGGTTACGGGCGTGAGCGCATATTTATTTATTTATTTATTTATTTTTAAAAATAACTTGTATATGATATAAATACGTACCTATAATATTATGTACCCTCGATCAATGAATAAAGCTAGGGATTATCCCTTTTCATTTTACTAAGCCTTGCCTTGAAGTCGATAAAGAGCAGTGTTGTAGATAAGACTACTAAATTCTCGTCCCAAGAAATTTATCTTTGATTTAAGCATCGTTTTATCTTTAAAGAT
The DNA here is from genome assembly GCA_000931545.1 of Papilio glaucus. Taxonomy (NCBI): domain Eukaryota; kingdom Metazoa; phylum Arthropoda; class Insecta; order Lepidoptera; family Papilionidae; genus Papilio; species Papilio glaucus. The sequence goes on along the minus strand of JWHW01025711.1, from coordinate 295,320 downwards.
TAACTAGGGTAAAAACCGGGATACTTAAACTATATCTTCACAGAATCTTCACTGTATATTTCTTTACACCAAAAATTTTCCCATTAACAATTTCGAGGTAATTTTGATGAAATTAATACCATTGAGCACCACCGTTATAAGAACTTCAAAGCAAACTTGACAATGCTGCTCACTAACTGTGAGCTTAAAAATAATATTATTAAATTGTGAATTAATAAAAAAAACATAAAACACATGTTGCGAAAGTGAGTGGCAGCGTTGACAGGGAACTTCCGAGGAGAACTTGTATCGATCAGATTAGTGAAATACTAAAGAAGGGCGATATAAGGAGTAACAGTAACCGACGAGCTTGTATGCGTAGATGTATGGATGTAGAAAAAGCGTAAGACGCGTGCCAGGATCTCGCCAAATGGAAATCCATAATCTTGGCCTACCCCTCTCATATTACCCGTAAGCGCATATTTATTTATTTTTATATTGTGACCTATGATTGAAAATTTAACTCATACCAAGTACTAGAGCATAGTAAAGAATTTTTACTTTCGATGGATTATTGACTTAATAATACAATCTTTGTGGACATATCCTAAGAAAGAGTTAATTAAAAAACAATAAGTCAGCAATTAAGCTGTTGTTTCTAAGTTGTGTTTAACATAATTATTAGTTATTTAACTGGTAATTAAAGACCATATGTCTTACGTACGTATGTTTTAATGAAACAATTAGGTAATAATATGTTTCGAAGTAAAGTACAACAAGGTTTTGATTTTTATGTAGTTTTTATTCTATCTTCGTACTTAACGGACTATTGTATTACAAAAATGAAAGACATGGATACTGAGATAGTTTTGTACCAAAAAGCGATTAACAAAGTTAATACTTACCTTAGTATTACTGGCTTGCATCTTAAGAATGATGAACCAGAACAAATAATAAAACGCATCTCACGTAGATTGTTCTTTTGTTTAAACTTTCTGAGTCTTCTGTACGATGTGTTGGGCGAAATTTCTTGGCTATTGAAAGCTTCACTTTGTGGAAATTTAGCTTTGATTGACCTAACATTTTTGGGGCCTTGTCTTATAATGTGTTTTCTTGGTTGCGTAAAATCGTATTACTTCTTTAAAGAATTGCCACAAGCTTATAAATTGGTTCATGAACTAAGCCTACTGTGTTCTGACGAAATAGGACTCCTTTCCGACAAAGGGAAAAGGACAAAGTATCCGCGACGTCACATGAGGTTTCTTAGTAGAGCCCTCACATCTTTAGTAACTTTGTATTCCATGTGTATAATTGCTTTTAGTATTGCACCTCTTTTAATATCAATATCTCAGTTTTATACAACCGGTGTATTGAAACTTCTATTGCCCTTCTTTATTTTATACCCATTTGACGCTTTTAATATTTACATCTGGCCTTTTGTGTATGTTCATCAAGTATGGTCAAGTATGTTTAACTTCGTATTGCTATTAATTATAATAATAAATTACTTATATTCAATTCATATATTTAATTTTAGCTGTGATTGCAGTTTTTACTGTATTGGGTCCCGATAGCTTATTATACACGTCTTGTGTATTCATCAATGATCATTTTCATCAACTGAAACATGAAATTAGAATTATTTTTCATCAGCACGGCACTATATTGGGTATGCGAGATAATGGTTTGAAGAAAAAAATTGCGGAAGTAGTTGAATTTCACATGAAGCTGCTTCGGTGAGTATTTTGTGTAAGTCCGAGTAATTAAGGAGCGGTCCAACTGCGTCTAGCTGCATGCGGCCGGCCTCGACGGGGCGCCATGGTAAGCAACCGCTATGGGCTAGCAACCGCGCGTCCAGTCGCAGTGGCGCCGCAGTGCTGGTAGCAACTGCGGCGGTCAGACGGTTGCCGTGTGCGCCGTCGCCCAACTGCGAATTTTATACATGTGTATTTTTGACCGCGTTGCGGCTAGCCGTATAGTGCGTAGGGTCTAAGACACAAAAGTAACTCAAACACAATCAACAAAAAATTAAGTGTAAAAATGTATTAAAAACATGTCAATTTCTTTTCTTCTCAGAGAGTATTTAAACTGGTAATTGCTGGTTAGTATTGCTTATTGTGCAACGATGTAAGTCTTTTAAATACGTAGAATGACGCTGTGGCATATTGCGTAGACTATCCTTTCAGGCGTCTTAACAACATCCTTAGCAAAAAGTCGAGTAGCCAGTGTAGCTGTCGTAAGTTTATTTTATTACATGGCAGCCTACGACTAATTATTTTTCTTTTACAGTTATTTACAATTGATTGAGACAATTTACTCAAAGTCGACGCTTTGCAACGTATTAACGAGCTCATTACTAATTTGTTTCACCGGTTTTAACGTAACCGTATGTTATTTTTTTTTAATTTATGTCTTAGTATATTTTATTGGCTTAACTGAAAGATAAAGTTGCATGTAGCCAAATTTGGTTGCGACCACCTTTTAAGGGTTCAAGGTTACTCAAAGGGCAATGGAGAGGACTTGGGGTCTCTCTGCGAGATCGCATCAGCAATGATGTAATCTGCATTAAAACCAAGGTAACCGACATTGCCCGAATAATTGAAAATATTAAGTGTCAATGGGGCGGACACAATTTTGACACGGTCGGCTGAAAGATCCTAAAAGAGCGGCCGCGTATAGATTTACGCAGCGACGGTAGGCCTCCCACACATGACCGATGATCTGTTTTGGAATTAAGGTTGCGGGAGGCCTACGTGGGGCGGAGGTCAAATATTGGCTGGAATCACGTCGATAATGAAATTTGGTTAATACTTTTTGTTCAAGACATGTTACACATTTTAGGCAACAGGTAATCTAATTATGGTGATACCGTTTATACCTTTCTTGCTAATGGTTGTTGGACAAATTTATTTGTTGTGCTATTACGGAGACTTAATACAAAAATCAGTAAGTACTATTTTTTGCTTTAAAATATCCATGATGACTAACAATCAACTATGTTAAATTAATACTAATAGTATAAGATACGGCATAGTAAATTTATACCCTCAACTGTTAGTTGATCAGGACCTAGATTATATGTTAAATAATATGTATATTGATAAATCAAGTGGGTTGCTGAGCTAAACTTGGGGCCCACTGGTAAATCGTGAAAACTAAAATAAATTTGTTTCCTTGTTGATTGAACCCTTCCGTGACTCGCCGTCGGCGATTCTAGGGTTCAGGTTTATGTGGACATTAAACCGAACTCGAGTCTAGCATTCCATCGTACGAATCTGTATTTTAATTTATAATGATTGTACAATAATGTTTTTAATAGTGTAATCTACATTTTTATTTTAGAATGAAGAACTAAGTGAAGCCGTTTACACTAGTGCTTGGTATACAGTAAAAGCGCCGGTGGCAAAAAATTTAATCATTATATTAATTAGGCAAGTATAAATCAATAACATATTTTTACCCTTGAGCGCTAGTAGGCACTAGTACGATATAATATTTATGTCCGTTGCTAATTCCATAAATAAAATTTTTCATAGGAACAATCTGTTTTCGATATTGTAGTTCAGCCTTTAGGAGTACCTAGATGTGTACGTCGTAGTTTCTGCGTCTGGGTTTGGTTATGATTCGCATATTTTCGGATCTGGTCAGTACCCTGTGTATTAAAATTTGAAGTTAGATTTTCGATATCTCTCTCTGTCTAAAGTAGCATAAACTAGGATATATACAACAGTGATATTATTTGTAATTTATTTTACAGAGCTCAGAAGCCATTTAAATTCACTGCATATGGTTTTATGGACATCAATATGGCGGCGTTCACAAGAGTAAATATTAGTTAATATATAAAAAGAGTTAATTGTCTAAACACTTAGGAATATTTAAAACTATATCTTCTTTTATTTTCAGATAATAAGCACATCTTGGTCTTATTTTGCTTTGCTTCAATCACTCCAAAGGAACAACTAGTGGACCGGAACTTATTCCCGGCTATATCATCAATACTCCTTGATTTGCTCGATATTTTTCCAAACATGCCTTTCTTCAATAAGTTTTACACAATCACAAATGCTAATATATAAATACGAATTAAAGGTAACATGTATTAACAAGTTGTTATTTTGTGAAACAATGAAACCATGGCAACGATATTGTAAATGATTTTTTTTTGTATCTATCTCGAGAACATACAAATACGTGCAAAATTTTATGGTTGCGTAAATAAGAGAAACAAAAACACATTCGCATTTATAATAATAGTTTGGATTTTGTCAGATTGACATAATTCTATATACAGTAAAATTTTATAATTGCATATTACACAAGTTATTCCTATCAGATAGTTAAATACAACATTTGTACACGTTTGTATAATATATGTATTTATTTAAAAGGTTAAGTAAATACATAATCTATTAAGCATAATGCTCGTTTAATGTTATTATTACTCGCTAATTTTAATAATTACAACTAAACTAATATTATAAAGAGGAGGGATTTATTAGTTTGTAATGGCTAACAATATGTAATTAAACCAATTTAAGGTATTCTTTCCTTTAGGAAACTACCGTTCATATACTTATGCCGTTTTTTTTCAAATACTTAAATGAAAATGTGTAATTTATATGACATATTATATTTCATTGGTTTTATTAGAATTTTTTTTTGCATGCAATTTGTAAAAGAATTTGTCATCAAATCATTTTGAAAAACCCTTATCAAAATCCACGAAAAATGCATTTACGTTTAGTATTCATAATACATGTATATGCACATATATTTTGATATACTAAATACTATACAATATAATATACTGCACATTCAAAGGTTATTTTGTTCTGTAAAAGTTTTTTAATAATACCTGATGTTCTTTTTGTGAGTCGTGCACAAGGCTAGGGGAAACTTTCGGTCGGCTTTTGATATATTTTATTACTTACTTTCCTTGAAGAGGTTTGTATTTAAGTCAACTAATATATTAAGTAAGTTGATAATTTGGCCCTTGTTCAAACTTTATTGGCCCACAATGGTTTCTGTAATTACGAACTTTGTTACGATATCAAAGCTTATCACCCAAAATTATACAGAGCTGTTTCATATTAAATTAGACGGATGAGCCAAGCGTATCATATGATTTCAAGTTTTATTTATTTAATTGTTCAAAATTTCAAATTATTGTGATCGAATATTTTACGGTTCAAATATTCATAAATTTTGTACGGTTTTGGGTATTTGTACTGTTTCTATGTATTGGGTATTTAGACTTATTCGTACATATATACGGTTAGGTTAGGTTTATTAAATGTCCTATTGGACACTTGTTTGATTTATTGATAAAAAAAATGTTTAAGGCAAGGAATTACGATTTTTTTCACGATTATGTCAAAAAGACGTGAGATAAATGATACTTATTTCTTATCCTTTTCGGTATATTTTTAGCCCTTGTGAATCAATTTCTAGTACAATAAATATAAGATTTATTTACTACAAAAATCATTAAATAAATATCATTAAGGTTTTTTAGTTTTTTTTTAATTATATATTAAATAATCACAATTTCTAAATTAAAGAAAGATTTAGGTTCTCATTAGATGTTGATATAACAAAACCAGGTGCAATATAATAATAATAGCTTTTAAGAATATACTAGATTATGACTTCCGTACCTAAAGTCGTTCACACTAGAGATCATTATCACTATAAAATAGACATATTTATTTGTTAAAGAATTGGAGCTTTATTAGAAAATAAAAAGGAGTATAACATCCTTTCCTTTTAACATAACTTAACCTCCTTAGGCAAAGATGGTTATCCATCAGATTTTTTGTGACCTTATCCAAATCATCAAATTTGGGACCTTATAAAGTATAAGCCTTTGGCATATAGCTACACCTATTTAAGGGGTGTACTTTCATTGAAATATAATAGTGGTAGAGGCTGCAACAACCACATCTGTTGCGCGGATGTGCCGGCTCGATCGGTGAAATACCACGACCTCTCAGAAGACAGGCGTAAAGTGGAAGTACCAGTAAGAGAAGTTCCAATAAGAGAAGGATGAAAGAGGAAAAGTATTGGATGGAGAGGGGATGGATAGGAAAGGGAAATATCCTTTTCTACCGTACCGTTTGCCACCTTCTACCATAAAAAAAAATTTTCCTCCTATTTTGCTGTATTATTTTTCAAATTTCAAAACAAGCCATTTATAAAATAGCTATTCCTTCAATATAATCGTAGAGTTTTCCTTATTCTTACTTATTCAATGTTCAAAAAATGTATAAGAAACTTTGAAATAATATGCAGTAAATACTCGTACATATGTATGAAGCCTCCCCAGGGCTTTTCTGTTATGCCGAACACGTCTTCATCGAGTCCATCTGTCGGTGAGATAAAATATGACTCTGAATATTAACTTCCTAGTTAATTCACTACACGATTCTATACATTATTTTCTCCGAATCAGCAAGTAATATTTATGATATTTTTACGCACGGATGGGTCAGCTCGACGGCTCAAAAATGTTGCGAAAATGATGGTGAAATAGAAGTACAATGGGAGAGAACGCTCATGCAAGCTTCTGTAAGTTTTAGTGACTTGACGAACTTGCTTAAGTGCTAAGTGTATACGGTTGTTTTGACCTTGCAGCAAGCGCTTGCGCCTTTATTTTTATCACACGTAACGTGCCCATGCCGCGCTAACTTCTTGCTCTTCAGTTTTTCTCTTACTGGCGCAACTTTCAGACTTCTAATATACTCATTCTTAATTTTATCCATGTATTAACATCCTCATCTGCAAGTAATTGCGGAAGTTACTTGCCAGTGGACACTTTGCTTAACAAAAAATGTTCATGTTACTATGTTCGAAAATGGAATACAAGAAATAAATTAGTAGCCGCATTGTAACATTTTAGCTACGGAAATTATGTTACAGCCTATTTACCAAAGACAATCTAGGACATAGCAACTTTATGGCTGCCTTGAATTAAGTCTTGGCTCGCAAACAGATTTATTGCTTTGATTATATCACGATCATAAAATAAAACAAACAGTTAAAAGTGTTTTAAATAAGTAAATCTAATCAACTGATATAATTAAAATAAAGACTAATAAAATCAGCAGTCCGTTGTCTTGAATATTATCGGTTGATCAACCACATTGTCTTGAACGAATGTAGGACAAGCTCCAACTTATCTAGAACGCTTGACGGAAGGTTTAACAATGTGAAATAGTTCTACAGAAGATTTGCTAACATCCTTTTCAACAAATAATACCTGCTTTAACTTCTTCTACAGAAGATTTGCTAACATCGTTTTTAACAAATAATACTAGCTTTAACTTCTTCTTAGGAAGCGCCAATAGCCTAATGATTGAGGGTATGGGCTACGAAACATGCACAACATGGTTGTGGGTTCGAATCCGCCATTCGACTATTGTTGTGAACCATTACCAACCAAGTTTAAGCTTGCTTGGGAAAGGTTAAAAGAAATATAAGTAGATTATCGAAACAATTTATTTTGATAATCTTCACAACCAAAGCACCTTTGCAAATCGAATGCACTTTATTACCTATATTTTACATAATATACCAAAGAGCGCCTTCGAGAAGGTTTTAAAAATTAAATTTAGATTATTCTCTTACTCTTTTCGAGCCTATTTCATAATGGCCAAGTAAAGTCGTGAATAAGTTACTTGCAACTTATGTATCTGACCAATTTAGTCGTCGTTGAAATTTCACAATCTTCAAAGGCAAAGGCATAACTGGTTAATAAAGTGCCAAGTTTATAAGTTGCACCATCCGTCAGCTAAGGATGTTATTGGGTGGTTATACTTTTTTGACAGATTATTTCTTTCCTTGACCTTACGTTTCGTTTCAAATAAAAACATTCGATGCCTAAAAAATGCGTTTGTGTATCATTATAATTTTTGCAGAATATGCAATTAATGTATATCAATACGTAACACAAAATAGTACATAAAAGACGCATTTTAAATGCTTTTGAGAGTGATTAAATTTAAAAAATGATTCTCTCAGATGTTCCGTAACTCGAAACGTCAAAATGCGACGTTGCCATCTCGAACTTACAAGTAACAATTTGACACGTAAACTCGTTTGTGACACGCAAACTATTTTAACGGGAAGTTTTAGGTGTCAGCTAATTTATTTGACAATTATTTAGTCAGACTTTGTGAAACAGGCCCTAAATGTCTTAGACATCCCTATAACAATAAGTAAATTGTTTTTATAGCAACATTTATTTTCACAGAAACTCTGAATACGCTAAGTACGATTCTACTGGGGAATATTTGGAAATAAAGTATTACGAACTCCAGCTCATACAATTGCTATTAACTCCGGCCTTAAACATGAAATTTGCATCAGCACTATAATAATTGTTTCATAACAATGTTTTAATGTAATTATATTGTACACCGATTATGCATGTGTTGTCGTTTAAAAAATTAGAACAAATGAGACAAACTCACAAAAATTCGTTAAAAAAGAAGTCATAGATATCAAACCAGGAACAGAGACAAATTGAAATTATCAAGACCCAGAACAAATTATGAACAAAGTTTGAGGGAGTGCAGTTATATAATACTTTGTCTAGATATATCCGAGACATCGATAAAATAAAATGTGAACTGAATAATCGTGTGTAAAATGAAAATAAATTGTACTCTATTTTATATTTCTCTTTTTTTATGGAAGAAGGTGGCAAACGAGCAAGCGGATCTCCTGGCCTTACGTGAGCGCTACCCATAGACATCCGCAACAAGTAAATGTGTTGCGGATGCGTTGCCTACCTTTTTTGGACGGAGGAGGGGGGATAGACAGGAAAAAGGATATTTCTTTTTACCCGTTAACCCTCTCCCCGTCCAGTCCTCTTCCCGTTCCCATCATATCCTTATGAGGAAAGGGTGGGAAGGGGAAGAGGACTGTAATTAGGCCTCCGGCACCTCACTCATCAGACGAAACGCAGAATACGTCTACTTTACGCCTGTTTTCTGTGAGGTCGTGGTATTTCACCGGTCGAGCCGGCCCATTCGTGCAACAGATGTTGTTGTTGCAGGCTCTACCACTGTCAAAAGATTCTCTTAAGAGAATTTTGTAAATTCTTTGAACAAAATAAAGCTTTAACCACATAACTGTACACATTCTCAGTGACCCCATAGACAAATTTATTATTAAAGAACAGTTTTTTCAAGAAGCTTTGTAAAGAAGAAGCGGTTAGATGGAATCAGATAATTTGCGTATATGCATGCGCAACAAGCCTGGATACTACAATGGAATCTTTGGCAATATCATCATCATCTAAAATATTTTAATTTAGTCTATTTTTTGTGTTTTAGTCTAAAATTATGTGTTATAATCCAAAGGCTCGGCATTTTGAACCCACTAATTTCATTAAATTAATCCCTGGCAACAGCTTGGTGGTGTAAATTTTGTTGATATTTGCTCGCAGGGACTGGGAATTTCCATTTATTTGTTCATTATTTTCCTTTATAATCAAAATAACAATATAAAATGAAATGGTGAAAACAATTTAAATAATAAATATTGATATAGCTGATTTCCGCGAATTTGTTTATTACAATATTCATATTAACATGGCCGGTGGAGCCGAATGGTCCTAGAAAAGCGGACCAGTCGACGCAGCGTACGTCTCATCTTGAAGGTCAAAATAAAGAAAAAGTAATGCCTGTCGCAGAAAATATAATGATTCGAACCTAGGTATACAAATATCTGTGTAAATAGCACTTTTGTATATATAGTATAAAGGGATGAAACAATTTGAACATACATAATATAATTAATTAAATATTTTGCAACTCTATTTTTACATTTGTCATATCCAGATAATGTAAGGAAAGTCTTATTAGTCTACATTTAGACACTACACACTATTAAAATTATGTTTACAATAAACATCTATATCGAGTATTTAAAAAGATAAAAATAAATATTATTATTTCATATCTAACATCCAAAGCACAAACGACCTCAGCATAACTTAGGCTTAGATTACGTGATGAAATATGACCTAACATTCTCCCGAGAATTATTACCTTGTGGGTCGGCTGGACCTTGAGCAAGATTTTATATTTATTTATCTATATATGTATACACGTAGATGTATGAATGTAGAAGAAGCGAGAGAGGTGTGATCTCTACTTACCCCTCTATGCTACAGGCGTGAGCGCATATTTATATATTTATTTCATTTGTAAATATGTATTATATAACCATACGAATAACATGGCTCACGCAGATAAAAGTATTTATACACTTACATTGTTTTTTTTTTAAACTTCGGAATAGTATAATAAACTAGCAACTGGCCCCGGCTTTTCACGAGTAGCACTAATTATCTATAGCCAGGAAAACATCCGTGTCGTGTCCGTCGAGATGAAAAATATGTTACAACATAGACATTTATGGAACATATAAAAAATACTTTAAATATTTTATTAGCAATAAGAAATATTTAGGTCAACAATCGAGAAAAAAACTATCCTATCTTTTAAGTTGAACCAAATTACACATAGTGACCAAACCTCTGTATGATCAGTTTAATAGTCTAGTAGTTAACAAGGTGACGCGAGATTGTTATATAATGTAGATAAAATATAAAAATAAATAAATAATAATAACAATACAAGCCCACGTTGGAAATTATCTAATTAACAGTCTCACAAGCGTACTTCATACAGACGCTGCAATAACCCGATATAACTAAACTTTATCGAATCACATTTACCACGTCTATATTGTTTTCAAAGCGATTGAACGTGACCCAAACCGTATTTACTCTACTTTGCGATGGGGTTAACCCGACCTAATTTAATCTCATACTACTTACCTATACAGTCTTCAATTTATAGTTGATACATTATTAAAATTTAAGTATAAACATCGACTAAAATACAAATCCTTTATCATATATATGTAATAATTAGGATTATCTATTAATAACAAATAATTAATTCGTCGCTATACTAAAATTAAAAAGCGTTGAGTTTATGTACAAGTAAAATCAGTTTTTTGTGATTTTAAAATCCATTTAAACAGAACTAAAACTTTTCTTTTTTTATCCAGAGGATTGCCATCATGCAATTGCTAATTAAAACTTCAACTTCTTGTTCAAATGCTGGTTTAAAATTAATTATTTCGGGCTGAACCGAAATACTCCAAAGTTATTAAAAATATGGTAATGAAATAATCGCTTTTGTCTTTTGATCAAATTGGAATATTTTGCAGACTACAAATCTATATAGAAAAAGATTAAGTGATTTTAATCTGAGTGGTTGGAAATAAAAGTGGCTTACTTTTCACATGTTACTAATCAGACCTTGGCTGTACTGACGCTAACTTAACAAACCAATTAACCTATTTCAGGTTAGGTTTGGTAAAGGCGATCTTGATATGTAATTAACAGTTTGCACGCATATTGATATTAATCAAAAGCTGAATGGTCAGTTCCGGTATGGGAATTACTTTAATACAGGTAAGCAGGAAGCGTTGCGGTTGATTTTAATCGAAGATAACCGTATGTTTCGTTAGTAAGGAAGCCAAAACGACAAAGCAAAGAAATATTGTTAAAATTACTAAATAAGTTATAATTTTGAGGACTTACACACACAGGTTTGTTTATGGTACGGCATAAAAAATTTATACCCTTATCTATTATTAGATCAGGACCTAGATTATATGTTAGATAATATGTACATTGATAAATCACAAGTGGGTTACAAAGCTAAATATGGGACCAACACTATTAAATCGTTAAAACTAAATTAGGTTATTAATTGCAACCATTGCGTAAATCGCCGTTGGCGATTCTTGGGCTTAGATTTATGTTGACTTACAACGTAATGTTAAACTCGAGTTCGATTTGAGATTTTTCAAACAACTTTACACACCTAAACAATATTTCCTTAATTTAAACAGGGAGACTGTATCGGTGTGCTACCATCAACATAATTCTTAATATGTAAAAGCAAAATAGTTCATACTACATTTATGTATGTAATAAAATAAATGATATCGCCGTTGTTCAGTTTCCGGAATGAGAAAAGCGCTTGAAGCGAGAAAATGTTACCGATACACTGCCTACATCCGTATTGTTTGAGTTCAACACCGAAAGGAAATGCACGAGATAAATTATATCCTTTAAAAGACAGTGAGACTGTATTCGAAAACAAAGAGATATAGAGCGCTTCAGCACAGACGTTTTTAGTGAGGAATCTTCTATAGTTATGTCTATAAATGCTATAGCTTGATGAAAATCATTATTGCTTGCCGGCATTATACTTGAGAGTATGTTTTCCGACTAGTCTGCAACTATGCAAAACAGTTAAAACCAAAAGAACAAAAACACTTATAATGTAATTAGTATTATATTAGTTCAACTTTATAAATTTATAATTCTTAGTTTGAGGTAGAATAACAATGGTTATAACAATGATGGTCAATACAAATTATAACACCATTAATCAACTAACTTTACTAAGGTGGAATGCAAAAGTTTTATAACTTCTTTATAAGTCGTTTAAATATAACTCTAACTGAAATAGATCCGCTTTAAATGCAAAGGAGACTGCAGACGACAGCCATGAGGCTACTTTCTCGCTGCTCTGAATCCTAATATTTTAATTAAAACAAAGTTCTCTCTGTCGGGACACTTGTACAATATTCATTAAAGTCTTTAACTAAAGATGAATATGTTACTATAACTGTTATCTATTCTATTATTTTTTTAAATTAAATATTGAATTTATATCATTTATTTTAATTTTAAAGAAAAAAACAGAACAGAAGTGGAAATAGCTATTTGCTTTTTAATAAAGTTTTAAGTCCCTAATGTCCCTATTACAAAAACCCATGATTAAGCAAATAATTTTTTGTACTTAAAATTCAGACTGAATCAAACATTACAAAAGCAAGTCCAACATTACATCACCAAGCTATTATCAATCAAACAAAATGACTTACTAGATTCTTGATATAACTCGTTGCATCTCGTTTGCTGGAAGCGGATATAACTATTAAAAAAATTGTCAAGGGTGTATGGCAGAGATGTTTAAATTATTAAAGTGCGCAACTAAGTTTAGTGAAATTTCTTTCTTCAATCGAATATCTGACTATACTTAAATCGCAGTTGAACATTAATCATGACGCGCCCATGTTAATGGTACGTAGCGCGCCCATCGATAAATAAAAACCCATCAACTGATACTGAGATTTAATACGACGCTCTCGCCCTAATGTATTGGTATTAGAGCCATGAAAGCACAATGTATTCGCAAAGTAAACCTGAACAAAATAGATCGTATAAATATCAATGTGCCGCAAGCCATAAAGCTGGCAACATATTTTACGTTTAAGGAACATTGCACACGACGTTTTTTTCAATGCGCTGACGACGCTCGTCTTTGGTGAGCACGTCCTTGGCACATTATCAGCGCGTACTAGCAGATTGTATGCGCGTTCCATTTGTGTTTGTATCAATGTAAAGTTGACAACATTTCGACGGTACTGCGTTCGCTAGAAATTTTGTTTGCTAAAAGAAATCTGGCCGATTTTAGACCTTTCTAAATATTTACGATAAAGTAAAAAAAGAAGAAATAAAATAATATCAACGCAATATGCTAGCTATTAAATGTTGAGATTAAAAATGAAAACGGGTTTAAAAAATTTAACCAAAAGACTACGAATTTATAATAACACATGTTTCGACATAAAACGTCGGTAGATATATTTTTTATTTACAAGTCTCTACTGAACAACTTAAGTGCACTTTGCCCCGAGCGCATAAATTATTCAAGCCAAGAAATGTTATCGCCTTTTTGAAATACGAATGCTTTCCTCTTTAAATTAAAAAAAAAACAAGGCGTGAGGTAACATGAAGTAACTTTAAGATACGACTTACTTCTTTGATAACAAAATTTAAAACGAAAAAGGAGCAAAAAAGAAAAAAACAAATACTTCATAATGTTATTCCGACCTTCAGGGAGATTGGGATTTACCGTAAACAGTAAAGCTATTTCAGATTTATATCAAATAAGGTTTCTAAACGTAAACTTGAAGCCATTTTCATCTTAAATTAAGCTCTACTGAAGTTATTTCACGTTGCTTCTTTTTTTTAGAAGAATCGACAATTGACTCCATAATAATAATTATGTAGGCTTTAAAAAAAAAATTGACAACGATACATCAATACTGATACTACAAAGAGAATAATGGTTCGTTTGTTCAGGATTAACTCAAATCTACTAAACCGATTTTAAAATTCTTTTACCAGTGTTTTATCTGTCTATGTACTCGAGCAAAGCTGAGGTGCTTCACTAGTGTATTATATTATGTAGAAATATGTAAAGTCCTCTGATATTTTATAAGCCATATAACAAGACTAGTCATAAATTCATGGTTAGAGAAGGAACCCAATTTGTCGCTTATCCGGATATTTTACCATAATCGTTGTGGATATTGAGATCCTTTTTACATTGCCTGCTTGTTAGTTTTTATATATCCCTTTTTATTTTTAGAAGGGTCACGCTAATATAATATGTCACTTGTTTACAATAATCTAGAGAATTATGTATAAATTTCTAGACAAATGTTTAACTTAGATTATTGTTAATTATTTTATATTTTATACTCAGCTTAAACGCTTTCGGAGCAATCTTTTACAACAAGAGACTTATAGTATATTCTATCTTATAAAAATGTGCTTTGTATAGGTATTGGCGCTTGTAAATACATAGATTAGCAAGATGGTACATTGAAGAATTTTGTTGTCTCAAAGATATATCTTATATAAATTTATATAGCGGGCAATTCTTGTATGTTCCGGCAATCTCGGAAATGACTATATAAATTTTAAATAAACTTTTGTAATTAAGACTGGTTTTGTTTTTAAATTTATCTATATATATTAGAATATATAATCATATTACACATATTCTATAATCGTTTTACAATTCTCATTTTATATACCGGAAGTGATATGTAGTTAAAATCGTCAATTTGTCATTTAAGACAAAGGACACTTAAAGGCACGAGTCAGGGAATTTTTGGCTGATGAAAATACTTTGCGAGTCGCGATGAAAATTTCTGTCACAGAAATCACTAGTAATACTTGATATTGTATTACTTTCACTGAAATTTGTTTTTATATCAATATAAAAAAAAAATTAAAGTAAAAAATATGATCTGTCTATTTATGTGAACAGGGTCAGACCGAAAGACCGATTTCACGGCCACGTTCAGCAAATAGCTTCATCGAAAATTTATTGATTTAAAGAAAAAAAGGTAATTTTATTTGGTACCAACATGGCAGTAGCACTCCTACTTTTTATTTTAGACCTCGATTATTTAGGGGCCTGAATGAAGACTTTATGCTCTTCTCTGCTTCTTTCTGATTTCTTACGACAGTTATCCACTACTGTCCTAAAAAACATAATAAATCAATACAATAACAATGGTTATGAAAACGCTTTGTTAGCGAATTTAAAATGTCTGTTTGGCGCCATAGAGGCGCTAATGTATATACGATGGCGTCTCGTGTTTCCGATTCAAGTGCCTGATATTTAAAACATTAATGATCGGAAAATGGCAGTGCGTTAACCCCTTCAACGGTGGAACCTTTTGAGTTTTCAGGTTTGTGAGATAGCAATTGTTTTCGCTATTGCCACAGGGATAAAAATCGAGATATTATTAATTAAAATCTATATGGGAAGTCATTAACAGTCCTACAAGTCTTATTTAACTAATATACTATCCTTGACAAAGTCGATCCATGTTATTTGTAGCTTATAACCCGTCCGAGCTGCGCGCTGGTAGGTATACAGACTAATTAAAAAAAAGTAGCCTAGGTTACTCGGTGATAGTAGAGCTTTTTGTTGCTGAAAGAATTTTAATATCAATTAAATAGTTCTTGTATTTATCTGGAAGAAACAATCAATACAATCTTGTCTCTTTTTTACATTAATATAGATAAAAAAATGCTACTTGATTAGCTATTTGCCAGCAAACCCGCATGATTACTAATAATGTATTTGTAATATAATATTACTTACAGTTCCGAAAAAAAAAATTCCAAATTATTTTATGGATTAGGTCACCTAATTTTAATGATGTCTTAAATGCACAGTTTTTAGAATAGTACATACGATAAAATCAGTATATTAAAGCATATTTAAGATTAAACGTTACCCCAACAAAGAAATTTTTTGCTTTGACACTCTCCAATACTCGTTTACGATTACGAGCGCGCCTATCGACTTAGGGTTACACATAGCAGCCGTGGTTTTATCAACAAATAACCCTAATACCTTTTAATGATTTCTTATATTTACGCGAATAATTTTTTATATTACTCGAAACGTCGGGAATCAAAAAACGTAAAATAAACGCGACAAAATCCGTAAAATTAGTTTTGTTCTAATACCATTAGAATTAAAATAAATAGACAATATAATAAATGCCTAACGAGTAATAAATTTAATCGTTTTTTTTTGTTTTAAGTGCTATAACCTATTTCTAATAAGTTCCAGCTTCCGAGATTTGTAGTCAATGTAAACATGTACATACTGATGGGTAAACGTCATATACCTACTAGATACTAATAAATGTAATTGTTTCTATCTCCCCACCATAAAATCATTTGACATCATCACGCCAGCTATAACATTTTACAACATCCTGTATTTACAGTACTGTAGGAAGTGTTGATATAATATGTAATCATTAAAAAAGCAAAAAAAAAGGAAATTTCGTATAATATGTTTTTGATCACTAGTTATTTTTGTACGTATAGTTTTAAAATTATTATTTGTTAATATTACAAACACGTATAATATATTCTTTACTATACCAATGAAGTCAGTAATTTTGCTGGACAATAAATCAGTAATGTGCGACTGTGATTTTACATTCCTCAAACTGTGCTCTAAGCAATTGCGTTAGTGGTGTGATGGTCAGGTTTCTTGGAATATTGCATTATTATGCACAACAATTAAAAGCACTTAAGAAACGCAAACAAAGGTAATATTGTATTAACATTATTACCGACAATAAATATTTAATTAACGGCGTTATTGAAAACCACGCTCACAATTATATTATTCATAGACAACCGAATGGCACAAACGCAAATATGTGTACAATAAAATTTACAAATATAGAAGAATAATCGTATCTTTTCCGTTAGCCGGGCGCACTTGAAAATTACGAAAGTAATTTATCGTTCGTTTCAAAATAGGATCATTTATTTTAGGTTTAGAACATTTTGTTTAACAAAATAAAAAGTTATGCTAGGTTAGCCGCACAAGTCGAGCAAGCGAAGCGAGCGTGCCTCGGCAACGGCCGTCGAACGCCAGAAGCGACTCAAGGCGCAAGAGATAAAAACATATCGCCCTTATCTCTTTTCTTAGAAACTGTGCATTTCCTTTCAATGGGAGTGTAATTGGGTATATCTCCCCAATTCTCCTCCCCTCCCCCCAAAATCCTCCCGAGATATGAAACATTACATTTTTCACGTGCGCCCGCCTAACGGAAAGGTACCGTAAAATCGCAATTATGTCCTGAAATTATTTTTAGAATCAAGGAAAATTAAGCTTTTCCGTCTTTTTAATATTACCGATCCGACTGTAAAAACTAGACCGGTTCTTATAAAATTAAACCCGTTTTTTGTAAGGAACAATCCGAAAAAATGAAATATCATTAGTGAAAGTTACTTTGGACCATTTCATTTATTAAATATATAGGCGATCACATTTTTTATGGATTACAACAATAACAATATTGTAAAAGTTTTGTTTCGACTTTATAAATTACTTCCAACTTCTGTGAGCCCCAAGGAATAAAACTGTTTGACTTTCAACGCAAATCAGCTTGAGCTATAAGTTAAAAATTTTATTGTACAAATCCTACATTTTATTTAGAAAAGAAAGTGGGCAGCAGCATTTAATCGACACCTATGAAAAGAATGTGTGCATTCTGTGTAAAAACGAAATCTGAAAATACTGTGGTATTTGGTTGCCATGGTTTATCGCTTGATATCGTTGGTATTTTGAAGTTTTATGTTGTTTTATAGTGTAGTTATGACCTAAATTGAGAAAGGTACATTTCCGTGGTTTTGGTCGAAGAAAGGCTAATTTATATTCGCAAAAGCGAAAGACAGAGTTGGTAATAGTATATGATATTACTATAAGAGACAACAGAATGTTAGACTCGAGTTTGATTTGTCGTCTACATAAACTTGAGCCCTAGAATCGAGAATGGCGAGTTACGCAAGGGTTCATCCTAAGTTGGTACTTACGATTAAAGAGTGTTGGCCCCAGATATAGCTCGGCGACCCACTTGTGATATATCAATGCACATATTATATAACATACAATCTAGGTCCTGATCAAATAACAGATGAGAGCACAAATATCACATATGTAGACCATAAGGGATTAGACGAACCTCTATCAACTTCTTTGTGGATTGGTGACAATAGTAAAAATGCCGACATTAAGAGAACCAGTATCCGAGGAACATCTAAGAGTAGATAGCGAAGAGACGGGAGAGGTGTGCCAGGACGCTATCAGTTTGCCAAATGGAAATCTATATTATTAATATTTAACGGTATCATTTTCACTTTACAGGGTCGTTAATAATTTAGAGATTCTATTAATATTCGCTTTACATTACTAATAAGCAAACGGGCGCCAGCATATTACTATTAATTATACTTATCTGAGTGAAAAGGGCATCCAAAGCTTCATTAGTTTGACAGGCATGTCTCGAGAGAACACTAATGGTCCCACAAGATGCATAAACATCAAAGTAAGACAATAAGATTCGTAATACACTCAGTGGAAAATAACATTCAACATTAATTTCAAAATTGATTTAATTATTTTATAACTAAACAAATTTATTCTACTATTATTATTTATTATTAGACTCACGGCTGTCCAAAACCATAGGGTTATTGGTGCTGTACTATATATGTAGTAGATAAGACGTTTATGATATAGCTTTTCTTCCGTTGTTTGTATTTTTAAACTACAGTCATAATTAAAGTAAAGCAACTACAGAAGGCCTTTTCCCTTTCCTCCTTTAAACCGAGTTTTATGTTGTAAAACGACGATTAAACCGAGGCGTGTCATGTTCTATTGTAATATCGCACAGATGTTCAAGATGTTCTAAAAACTATGACTATTATATCTATTTCTAGACTTCTTCATAAAATTAAATTACGTTTAACCCCATTCGTCATTGAGATGTAAGATGCGATGTAGATCGCTATCGAAAAATACATCAAGTGTCGGACGTAAAAATAACACTTCGATCTTATACCATTTCATAAACCACTAAACCAATTTTAGCGCAGCTCCGAGTGCTGCTAAGTGGTTCTACAAATCCGCCTTAAAACATACAAATACAAACATAATTTTTATGCATTTTTGTTTGGTTTAAAGTAGTGTGGTGGCCTGCAATAATCATGGCTTCCCTAGGTACTGGAGTAAGGAATAAGGATGTTAGCACATAGGATGCGCCGACAATGATATCGGAGGTACTGGATTAAGGGATAAGTACGGTAGCACAGAGGATGCGCCAACAAATATCGGCGTACCCTAGGTACTGCAGTGGGGAATGGGGATGTTAGCACATAGGGAGCGCCTGCAATAATCATATAGGAGGGTTAGCCTATATGCTAGTGGCATTAATTGAATGACGAGACGCACGCGCCTTAGTAAAACTATAGAAAAGATATTATACACTGTCGTACCAACTATAACTCTTGTGGTAGATTCAATATTGTAGAATCGTAACAGACAATATTAACCTATTTATTTCAAATAATATATTACAAAATATTAATAAAGTAATTAACACTTTTTACAATTTTGTCTTGCATACTTTAGATTTTGGTATGGAATAAAAAAAAACTATGGACACAAGCCAGTTTTGATTCTATAACCCTAAATATTATACAACAAAGGATTGGAATCTAACTAGACTAAACATTATAACTCATTCCACATTCCTTTTATTTTTTTTTAAACTTATGATACATTATTTACAAGATGCTCATCAAAGAATTAGCACGTTATTTACATTTTGCAATACAATTTACATACTACGTAGACTGACATTTTTATTCTTTTCTTCTTTCGTTTACAAGTTACTTCTTCAAATGAGATGCGAAGGGCTTTATACAGGTATTTGCAACGACATTTTTACTTTTTGGTTGCTCCGGGGATACGATATTAAAGTGAAGTTTGTGCATATTTATAGCCCACTGTCCTTACTGCGAATCATTCATTCGTATTGTAGATGTTCATATGTACGATGACTCTATATCTAAAACAAAACTGATGGCATCTTATTACAAAAAAAGTACACGGCGATATAAAATATGATTGTGAAATCATTGCTATGTGTATTTGACACGGCGCGTTCATTCGTCGGACATCTAACTCGATCATATCCTGTGACTCAGCGAACTGGAACATAACAAGGAATGCGGAATATTTACCGTGAAGATAAATTTAAGTCATTTTGTAAGTTATCATACGTCAGTGAAAATAGAAGATTTATGATATTTTATTAGCGACCAGCTTTTTCCTGCATACAGACACTTCAATTTTATTTATCTGTATAAATGATGACAGTGACATGTCGATATTAGTAATCTCTGCCTAAATCTCTGAGGTGCCAAGGTACCCACATGAGTGCTTATTTAATGAATGTGTAGTAGTAAAGTGTGCTGAAAAAAATCAAATAGTGAGAAAAGTTTAGTTGCAAAACTGTTAATGTTCAAATATTTCTCTTCTAATCAAGTTCTAATAAAGCTAGACTAAATTTCAGTACAGATAATTTCACAGATGTTCAGTGTTATTTGGCGCAATGTTTCAGCTTTACTCCCTGTACTATTGCAACGCATCGCATCCGACGTAGCGAAGTGTTTATTCCATAAATTACTCATCATAAACAAACATTCGAATATATTTTATTGCTTCATAAAGACGAAAATGATGTTGCAAAGGCGCACCGCAATTCACTTTCCAAGCCAAAGATATTCTCCAATAGCAATAAATGGTCCATACCCAAGTTTATGCTGTTCATTTATATGATGCTATCTTTGTATAACTAAAATGTATGAACTATTATATTAGTGGCCAGTGTCGGGATAAGTATT
The DNA here is from genome assembly GCA_000931545.1 of Papilio glaucus. Classification (NCBI taxonomy): domain Eukaryota; kingdom Metazoa; phylum Arthropoda; class Insecta; order Lepidoptera; family Papilionidae; genus Papilio; species Papilio glaucus. Next base: position 274,154 of record JWHW01025711.1, on the reverse strand, counting down.
ATTAGAGTATTAAAAAAGTTAACGTGGCTAAGATTGAACCCGACAGACTCCTAAAAACTTGTTGTCTTGGACGCCATTTCCGAAGTTACTTACTGCCGTTCACTTTTAGAAGATAAATGCTCACTTCACTTTTGCGGTGGTTTTCCTAATCTTTTTTTTCTCCCCCTATTGTATTTTTTTTAATTATCTCCCTACTGCCGAATGAAACTTTTTTAAATTGATTTTTTGTGAAAATTATTAGATTGTCATTCGTCACAATCTTAAAGCTCCAACCCATTGAGCGAACGAGGAGCGGACGCGCATTGCAACTGATCCCTCGCAATGTGTCTGTACGCGGTCAGCCGCGAAGGCGCGCTCTGAATAGCCCGCACACGCATCCGCACAGTGCGTTTAGCCGCCAATGTCAAACCGCACGCTGGTTGACGTCTACGCATTCGCCGCCGCATACGAAAACAGTTTTTAAATGCATATTTCTGAACGCGGTGCAAGTGATTGCGTTTTCTCCGTGGTCGTTCAGTGCGTCGGAGCTCTTATAGCAATATTTATGTAGAGCTTAGTTTTGTCAGTCAGGAACAGAAACGGAAAGTGGCTAGCATCTGGGTGTTTACATTATAAGGGGTGTAATTTACAAATTAGATAATTTAACTCCCTCATCTCCATTCTACCATCGGACATAGATCTACTGCTAGCGGCGACATATCCTCGTGTTAAGATATACCTGTAGACCTCAAGTTTGATCGAAGTGATTTGAATGTTCGTCTTTTGTATGTACGGTATTGGATGTTGATACATTCAAGAGAAGAGGCCCAACGATAACCTTGTTATCAGTATTGGTGTAGGATATGACAGTATTTTATGTGTTTACATCTTACTTTTTATAAAAGCGGCTTTATTCACGTGCGTGTTATTTTTTCTCGGTATTTTTGTCTTTGCGAATTAATGCCACCCACCCGGTAGAAGGACCTCCGACTGGAACAAAAATACCGAGAAAAAATAACGCGAACGTGAATGAAGCCATTTTTGTAAAAAAATTGTTAATGATGTCTCACGAAAGTTTTAATAATTTTCTTTACATCTTGGTAATAAGACCTCACTTATAACTACACTATAAACTGCGCATAGCAACGATCTTAATTAATGTTACATTGGAAATAATTGAGATCCTGCAGCTACTCTATACAAATGAATTGATGATTACATTAATAGCTCATGTTAGAGTAATTGAACTTTGAACTATAATTTTAAAACAAAACATATTAAAGTGTTTTATAGATAACTTCCGGAACAAATAATACGCTGTAAGATTTAATAAAATATGCAAATACAAATATAATACATAAATATTTGCATCATAGCAATAACAAACAACACAGTAACGTTTCGCACAACAAACTATTCGAAGGTCGCCGGATGGACATCCTATAACATCCCATCGATGTTTGTTCCATGTTACATTGTATATTTAGACTACGTTGTGTTCTTTGATGTTTTTCACCGACTTCTTTCGCCAGGCGCTTACGAACTTCATGCTGCGTACTCCACTACTAATGATTGATACTGGCCATGTTGAATGACTACCGTAGTTTCTGTACGGCGTATGATTCAAATCATGTTATCATAGATAGTTTTCATGTTATATTGAAAACTATAAGTGTGTTCATACTTATTAATGCAAATGTTTGTTACGTTTCTTCTTAGATTTTCTTTATTTCTGGTAACGAGATTGGACCTTGGGAAAGTAGAAGGTATCTTTGGAAAGTTATTTTTTGTCGCATAAATAAAACTTTAAAGAGTCATCAATCGTCAATTTTAAATTTAGGAATGTGCAAATTCATATTTATGCTTTTGCTAAGAAATAATAAATATTTAAAGAAAACCCTATTTCCTTAATAGCCACTAAATTAACGAGGGACGCCTGATGCAGTAGAAAGAACATAAATTACTATATCCAGAGCTATTGAA
>JWHW01025711.1:235052-271818 GCA_000931545.1 Papilio glaucus | reverse complement strand
AGTCACAATATCCTCTTTTTAGCCACACTTTTCCCTTATAACGCTATTTTTAATCCTAATATTCAACGTCACGCCTACCATACTTCTTAAGGTTCGCATCTCAACGAAATTAACTCTCGTAGCATGCTTTTCCTGACAAACTCAGCTCTCACTTCCATACATTAAAGTGGGGACTAGTACAGCATTGTGTATTGGAAGACGAACCTTCATAGACACATGCTGACTCCTTACTACTGTACCTATAGCCTCATTCATTTTATGTATAAAATAAAATAAACAGATATACATATAAGCTAAAATAAAGGTAGAAAAAATATAATATATACATTTAGACCACATATAGAAAAAAATAAGTTATACATTTAGACCACATTTTGTTCGTACGTTGGTTATTACTATAAAAACGTGCCACGTCGCCATTTTTTGCATACTTTCATGTATGAAACGTCATTAACGCTGACTAAATAAGGACTAACAATGCAAAAACGTTAGTTCCTTCTTCATACATTTTCAGTTAATCCTACAATTTCGTGGTTCAATCAATTTAGCCGTAAATATTTTCGTGTGCTGCACGCTAATGAACTTCGTGTTGTTAAATACCAGCAATACGTAAAGTTTGTGAGCACGCAATAATGTCAATACATTAGCGATGGAATTAAGATTATAATTCTCTCCAGAATGTTATTTTATAAAATAAATGCACTAAAGGCTTACTAAGGCTTTATTGTAGAACATAGATAAGTGTTAAAAAATATAGATTTATCAAGAATGAATTGTTCCAGCTTTTGACCGTCTCTAACGCTTTCCATAACCAGCTAACTTGTAAGCAAGATATTTTATAAAATTGTGATCGTTAGTTAGAAATAATATCGTGTTAAAGTTGAAGCTGCCGATACAGCGGAAGTTTTAAAGAAATAAATCATCTAAACCAGCTTGACAACAATGATGGATGTATCCATTAACAGATCTTAAGGGATTCCGTCGCGAAATGATTGATTATCTTTTAAACGTGTATTTTATACAATAATAATTAATTTTTCTTTTCCAATAAATATTTTAAAATGTCACTATAATAATTTAATACATTGTAATATGTGTGTGTAAAAATAAATACAATAAAGTTCTTTATCAATCTAAAAATTTATAACCTCACTTGGATTCATCTCATTGTTCTCTTTAGGATCGTGGTGACAGAAGAGTTGTATAATTTTATACTAAAAAATTTCAACCATTGCATCCTCTTTGACAACTTCGTCACTGGGACTTATACTTCGACTGTTGCATTTGCCCGAAAGAGTCATAACATGAGTATTGCAGGGTTAAACGTAAGCTAGTCTTAGCATAGTAAGGATTGTGTAAGTGAGTGCGAATGATTGAGAAAGTTTTGCTCCTTGTTTATACAATGCATCGAAACACAAATAGTTCACATCACATATCTGTTAAAACCTGTAAGCTAAAATTCGACGGAGAACATTCTAGATGGAGAGAGAATACAGAGAGAATTGGACAGAGTACAAGTAAATATTTCTCATTTGGGACAAACAAGTCAACGTTTCAGCAGGACACGATAATTTTGTTGTACAGAAATTGGGTCGATCTGTTCCCGCAAATCGCTTGTTACGAGACGCGGAAACTTTCTTAATGTTTCCACAAATTTGTCGCGTCATGAAAGCGTCGCGCTGTGTGGGAACTGTTACGTGGCTATAAAACGAACGTATTAATGTACACATCCTGTCACAAAACGTAACGTAAACAGTTTAACATACCAAACGCAACAAATTATTCTCAGAAATTCTCTATAAATTAATAAATTATACTTACATGAAATATTATGATGAATAAAAAGTAAAATAATCAATGCTACTAATGATTTAAAAACATAAAATCCTTTTCTGCAAAAGTGGCGATGTTAGAAAAGGAGTTCCTTAGGAATTTATGTATCGAACATAATATAAGTGAAATAACACCAACCTGGTGTTCGTTCGATGTTTGTTAATGTTTTCCCATTCTTAAAATGTAATTATGAACAGGTAAATAAAGCCTGATTTGTATTGCACATTTAATTAAAAGAATTATTGTCAAGTGAATACAAGAACATTGTCGTAATTTCAAATTGAAATTTATAGCGACATACGCCATTACTCTCAATGAAGGAGCATTATACATTATTAGCCTTATAAATACAAATGAACAAGTTTAAAGACGGTACAATTAGATTAATGAAGGCCATTTGAACAATTCCGGCTTATTTATTTAGATTTTTCTAAGATAAAAAAGCTAACGCAAATATCATACAAAATAAAAAGAACACTGCGCATTCTTTAAAATATTATCTCGATGAGTGTATCGTATTTATACCATTGGGTTTTATTTTAAAAGTCGATCGCTTTGATGTTATACCTGCGGAGGCAAACAGAATTCATCTACTCTCACATGAGTGTATAAAAAACTTTAAAAATTGCAATATTCTGTCGTTATTGTGTCATTATTGTACTATACATTTTTGTAAATACAAAACTGACCAAGTCAAGACTATGCAGTTGTCGCCTTGAGACTTTTTATATTTTATTAAAGGAGGCAAAGGTTTCTTTCATCAATGTGCTAGCAACCTACCCTGACTTCTCTCGGATAGATAGGCCATCAGATAGGTTAGACATAAATATAGTCTGCGTTACTTGTAAATAGAAGAGCTTGACATTGATGAAACATTTTTTTATATAGTACTTCCGGAGCAATTAAATCTTTTCCGTTTATCAGATATCTTGATCTTGCACTACGTGAGACTGTTTGACACTTTTACTACATGACAATTAAGCGTATGCCCAACAGTGAACCAATATCCAATGTTAGATGGATGGACAACCTAAATAAATCATATGCATTTCTTCCCCGTCGATCAGACGTCAAGAGCATCGATTTGTGTTTGAATCAATATTTGGCGCAAAGTCCATCTAAAATGCTCACGCACGTTTATAAATAGATGCATATCAACTGAGATGTTCTTTGCGAACACTTTAGAAAAAACAATCCGACATTATTCTAAAGCTGATTTATTATTCTCAGCTGTCAAAAGATACATTCGTTAAAATTTATAACTGATGGAACAGTCGGATGAGTGGTTCGCTACATTGAAACACCTCGGATCAGGTTATGTATGGTACTTACCTGTATCTTTTTTTATAGTTAGCTTCGAAGATTAGTAGAAATCGATAAATATACATAAAATATATCTTTAGCTCTGTATTTTATTGTATTTACGCTTTGTAGGTTTATTTTAGTTGTTGTATTTCATGGAAAACCAAATCATTAAAAAATTCCTTTCCATCTTTTATATATATCTCCATTAAAATGCGTTTTTCGGGGAAATATTTAATTATTGTAAAATAAGAACCTTTTTTTTATAAAATGCGTATAATCAAATTAACATGTATAGCAACATTACAATTTTTTGTTACAACAAACATTCATTTTCGTATTTAAGTATAACAAAACAACTCACATCATGCAAAAAATTGTATGAATTCAATAATCACTCCATCACAATTATTCTTTATTCATCATTAAAAATCATAATATATTGATAACATTATCCACTGACATCTGGCATCTTTAATAGCCTATTTCTAAGAAAAAAAAAAGTGTTTTCGCAGCGTCATTGATTTAACGAAAGTTTTACGATCGGATCGGTGACATTACGTCGTTTTTAATTCAATTTTATTGCTTTAGATTCACTTTGCATTTTATTTCTTAACAATTTCAATTAAAATAATTTGTTTTGTAAGACGCAGACTGATAAACATTATTACTTGCCAAAAGTTACAATATTTGCCACAATCAATCTTTTAAATTTCGTCGTAACGCAAATAGGAAAGATATTGAATTTGTATGACAAATGAATACTTAATTAGGGCTTTTCAGTGTGACGACGTATATGGTCGTCACACTGAAAAGCCCTAATCACGATATACGATCTCTAAACAAAAGTCAGTGGGGTATGAATGGTAATCCATAAAGAGGGAATATGGTTTGGACAGCTAGTTAAATAACTGGGTTCATGTCAGCATTGACTTAAAAAGTAAAATAAAATTATATCAGTCACATTGTAATTTTTTTGTAAGCTTTTAAACTTTTAATGGATTCTCTAACCTGGTTGTGACGGTAGTACTTTAGACGTCAGAGACCTCTCAGTATAGTTCGTCCGGTAGCGGAATGTGGCAGCGGCGTAAAGAGTGGCAAATAAGCTATTTATGGCGATCTTTGGCCTACATCTTTCCCTCGAAGATATTGGCATAATAAAATTATTGCGAAGCTAGATCCTAAGTGATTATTTGCTTAGGAAATACTTTACAAAACATCGCGCAAGTAGCACATTAAATATACCCGTATTAACTAAAATACATATTTATATCATATTAAAAAAAAACTCATTGTCCGGAACACGTGTCACATCTTTTTCTGTAATTGGCACGCAACCTGACTCGCATACCACGGATGAGCCCGCCCGAGGAAACTTTGGCATTCTGACTCTTTAGGTACGAACGTCCAAAATTAGAAGTTACTTCAGCCGCAAACATACTCGTAAGCTCTACGGCCTCATATATACCGACAAAAATTATTTATATGTGCGAATCGTTTAATATTTACAATCTACATAGTATATATATAATACAACTACAAATGCACTAATGATAATCTTATCTTAGCTAACAAAAGTTAAACTTTTACAACACTAATTAAAGAAGCATCCATTACAAATCAACATATCAATCAATAATTATTATGAAATCAATTACAATAACAATAATATTTAACAAAAGGTTCAACTTATTAATTACTAATACTTAATTTTATTTATTTAGGTTAAGTAAACATTAACAGAATTATTTATAAAATATACAAAATTCTCTGTACAAAAAATGATTCTAAGCAATGTTTTATGGATTTAGAACCGTAAAGCAATTGGTCTGTTGTTAAAATTCTCTCATTATTGCAATTTCATATTTATTTCATTTTTTAAAAATATTTTTTTTTATAAAAAGTTATCTGCAAAATACAAAAATACAAGATGAAATCATTTGTAATCTAACAAACAGTTTAAATCCTCAGTATACATTATACGTGCAATTCATTTCAAAACAACGGTCACAAAGATACGCCAAACTGTCAAACAAATGAAAATATTTATTTTTAAAATGAGCCTTAAAATATCGAACAAGTATCACTAGTAGTCAAGCGGCTTAAAAGTTTACGCAGCTGCCAAAATATCTGAATAAAGATTAACACAACATCTCAGGTATCGAGAATTTTAATTAAATAATTTGATTTGCTACCAATCAACAAACCTTTCTATTACTTCTACTTGACCATTAATTTGTTGAACAGCGCACTGCAATTGTTATAAGTAAATTTAAGTCTTAACAAATGTCACTTTAGAATTAATTCTATTTGTCGTAAGAGGCGAAACTAGCGCCTCGAATGTTAACGTAAGACAAAGGACTAAAATGAAATTTACTCTGAACTGTAATCAAAAAGAAAGTAAGAGTGTGGTCCCATATGGCTATACAACAGTACAACTATACCACGTTATTAGAATCGACACAGAATACGTATAGTTTACGTTTAGATTTTCCAGAACCTTTGCCAGATATTAGCCTCATGACTTCTAGTAAATAGTTTATCCTTTCTTCAAATGCCAAAAAAATATTGTCAATATTTATCTTTATGACAAATAATAGTATCTTTATCCTTTTTTCATTATTAGAAGTACGGCAGTCTAGAGTTACCAATTTTTTGCATTTACATATTACACATAAAAACATATCTAACCTAATCCAACGCTTATACAAATTGTAATAATCCTTAATAATGTTGTCACACTATAATGAATAATAGCGGGGTTTTTATTATAATCTTAATTTACAAGAAATTCCTATTATTGTATATACAAAGCATACGTTATCTGCTTGCTATAAATATCAACGTACGAACAAGAGACAAATAAGTTTTATTTTTAGATCTTTTTTCGTTTATTTACCTCTGCGAGAAAAAACAGCTTTGGAAAGAAAGCATCAATCCCAAACGTTTAAATAAATATCTCTCAGCATCTGTGCACTTTTAAGCGTATATTTATTCATTCCTTATGTTTCTTGATGACGGATTTATTCGCACAAGAAACTAAGCGTGCGTATTTTGTAAATTCAGAATCTTAAGCTAGTAGATGCTAGACAGACGATTCGTAGATAACTATTTGCACGATGGGCGGCTTCTGAGGGCTTTGTATCGGAGTGGTGATGTCCCTGATCACCGCCTCCACTGCAGCCTCCAACTCCAACTGCCTCTTCTCTCCTAAAATATCTTTACCGCCACTAAACCTAGGCATGGTCACCTAAAACAAAAAACATTTAAGTGAGAACATATTCTGTCTATCTAAAACCATGGAAACGTATCATGTTTATTTTATATTTTGATTGGTAAAAGGAAACCTTACATCAGTGAAACTCAACCTGTTTTATCATTATAAGTTAACAGTTCATCTTATTACTATCGCAAACGATGGCCTCATATCCTTACGACTGATGATATTTCATCGTTGTGATTAGTGGAACTACAAACTTCCAAATCAATTTTTTTGAATATGTACACGATGAATGATAATGATATTTGAAACTGTAATTAAACACAATGACGAAGCTCTTATATATCTACTTATTTATTACTACTATATAATTTAAGCATTAATCAGTAGCAAGAAATTTTAATATTTTTGCATACTTGTTTCCAAAACTTTAAATGAAGCTATTTCCTCTAAATTAAGATAAACTAAAGCGTAATTTTATTTAATAACATCTCAAATGAATGAAGAAATATTTGTTTGTTTGTTGACGAATTTACTTACCACAGAGTATAAAATTATAATAGTTTTAAACGTCCGGCTAGAGATAAATGATCTCGTACTTAAATTACTTGCAGAAGCATTCCGAGAATGCACCATAAATTTAGTTGATTGATAACTTGTTCCTCTAGACTCTAGTGTATTTACGTATTTGCATTCTGCGTTGGATAATATAATTGGAGGTTAAACCTTCACATGCATGTTGTTAATGCCGTTTAGTGGTTTTAAGAAAAGGAATCGGCAGTGTCTCCACGTGTTATATCAGAATATACTCCTTAATTATGCTAGAATATACTCAAGATCATTGTCATGTAACTTTTATTATAATTAAAGGCTTAGTAAGTTAATATAGTGTACTCCCTAAATAGTTTAGGTTTATTTCATATAGGTTTACAAATTAACTTGGATTTAAAGATAAACTAGACTTATAGAAAAAGTGAAGTACTTTAATAAAAAGAAAAAGGCAATATGTGTCAAATGCTTCTTTTCTTTTTATAGTACTATAATTATATGTCAATAAACTAATATATAAAGTATTAATTTTAATATACTCGGTCATGCTGCAACTCATTAATCCAAACAAAGTTGCGTCAGACCATAAATGATAAACATTATTTAATGCCATTTAAAACAACACGTGTACATAATTGCAATATCTTAACACACATTAATATTAACATTAACATAATTCAAAATGTATTTGTATTTACATTTTAATAAAGAAAATTACTGTAGAATTAATTACTCTATCCACTCTAAAATGTTGTGTTTATTAATGCCAACGTAATATATTTATTATATAAAAAAATATTTTATAAAGTACTAGCTGAGCCGGCAAACTTCGTTTCGCCTTATTTATTTGCGCGCGCATAAGTTTTAATTTTGCTAAACTCCTACGATATTCATTGAAATTATATGATGTGAAGGATTATCATAATGTGCATGGAAGGCTTAGTGTAACTGACGTATTGAAGTTGATAAAAATTAAATGTATCCGTCTAACTATCGCATTGTACGTGATCATTTTTTTAGAAGTTTGAACGTGTATAGTAAGCTATTCTTAAAATATTAGATATATGCAATCGCGGACTTTTTTGTAATCCTTCAAGATATACAATTATTTTGATCTATCTCTCTGTCTATTAATGAAAACCGCGTAGTTTGAAAGATCTAAGAGAACAGACAGTGAAAGTGACTTTGTTTAATACTATGTAATAAAGATTTGGTTGTCTCGAGATAATATTTTTAATTGTGTTGGGTCTTCAGATTCAGTAACAATTAAATTATTAGGATTATGAATGTTTATTCTAATCTAGTTGATAGCAATATTAATATCACATTTAGATTTACCTTGTAAGTGGACATCTAATCTCTACTTCCTTTTAGTCATTTTTCAATTTAAATCCTTGTAAATGACGTAGTGATCAGATATCTCACGAAGGCCGCCGTGACTATGACGCACTTTTATAATGGATCGATTTTACAGCCAACGTATCGGAAACTTTAAATATACATCATAAAATTCAACTCGTAGCTTATCTCATTGTATCAAACTTCAACAATTTAGACAACCTACGATACTCTCACTCACATGAAAATATTTATTTTACATTGTCAGTATAGGAAGTATATATGCTTGTGGCGTGTCTGTGTCCAAACGTTTGTCTTATGTTTACCGCGAACAACGGATACCGGCACATAAAGAAACACGAATTTGAATTCTTGAGTGACGCCGGTTTACTCCATGCTTAGAAATAATTGTTATCATTAACCTTATTATTATTTTATTATTAACCTGCACGTTCGAAGATAATTGGACGATATGAAGATCGTCAATTCGTAACGTTCAGAACCTTACACAATTCTCATCGTATCAGGTGGTCCTCCTATTTTCAGCAGTTAGATGCTCATTAACTGTTCCCAAGTAACTCAAATGATAATAATTCTAACAGTTTGCTCAAATGACTCGGCTTTCCGAATACTTCAAGTTTGGTTTAACGCTATCATTGTCAAATTCGATTTAAGTTTATACATTGTTACAGATATTACATTAGCGATAAGTGTACGAAAAATTTAGCACTGAAAATATTATCTACATTAGGCTGGTAATTTCTTTTCGCATTATTATATTTGTGTATTTTAAAATGCTACGTGAAAGTAAATCTATATCTACTTGCATATTGTACTCAACGAAAATGAAAATAAATAAATAAAAGATAGCTAGATTAGCAGAATCAGCCAAACAAGGGGCTTAGCTTGAATATGTATAGACATTTCGACCCCGAAAGTGCTACAACCTAACATAATACAGGCACGGTGTAAAACTATATGTACTTATGTGTTTCATCTTACTGGAAGGTGTTGGGGGATCGATTTTCTCAGTATATCTCAGTTCCCCACCTTTTTCCTTGGTTACACTTCCTCAGAATAGCTGGTAGCCTTTATGTAGAAAACAGTACCCTTATTTAGTTCCAGACGCGTTGCTGACCGCGCTTGGAACTCTTGTGGTTGCTAACAAAAATAATCAATTGCGAAATTGTAAAATGTATATTTACCAATTACAAATTGTAATTAAAAAGTAATCAGAAACAGATGTATTAAAGTGGCTAATTAAATATTGGCGAATAGCAGTTTACGTGGCTTAAACAGGCGTAAGCTACTTTAGCCAGCGCTTGCCTTAACAAAGGATAAACCTTTAGAAGCAGAACTGTACCAACATACCCTCGTTCCAATGTGCGTCGTGTTACTGCTGTCTTTCTGAAATGTTTGTAACATATGAACGTAGATAAAAGTACTATTAATATAAAAACCTACGAACATACACATATTCAATAGAACACGAAACATTCAGCATAACCTAAAAGTGTAGTGTGCTTTTGGCTTCGAACTAAATATTACTACATGGATTTATTAAGAGATGATTTGTTTCACTCATATATACTACAAATTCTTATATATCTTATAGGGTATGGGTCTATGGTATTCTGATATCACATACCGACAGCCTTAAAACAAAAAAAAATCATAGTTAACTTAAAAATTAAAAAAAAAAAACAGATATGGGACTACAACTGATAAAACATTACAACTTCCTTACATTGCACATAAATAACCATTCTCTAAACTATTGTAGTTCTAAATACGTTCAATGGAACCTGAGCTATATAAAAAGAACGGTTGTTTTATTCCAAACATAATAGAGCTGTTGCGAACGGTTTATAGGGCACTAAAACTAAAAGGGTGGCTGTTGGCACATCGGCACTCGACGACCTCGATCCTGCTCACAGCACAACAAAATAAACAATTAGACTCTACAAGAGACGGCCGATTGTGTTGACGTAGTTAGATAAAACTCAGATAACATCATAAATATCTAAAAATATATATTTCTTACTTTATATTAAGCATTTCGTACAGAACCTTGATGCAAAAACTGTTAGATAACACTCACTTTTTGTTTAAATTACATCTAATACATTTTTATAATAAATAACTAAACAAATAGAAAGTTTATTTTATGATAATTAAAACGCTACCCTGAGAGAGCCACAATAAAGTGATAACAATTAAGAACTTGTAATAAAAAGACCTCCTCAACGCTATAATTGTTTTCGTTACTAGGAAACTTATATTAGTAGATCGTTTCACTTATTTCATTTTCCTAGGGCGATCGAAGATAAATCTATACTTAAATAGCTTTGCATTGTTACTCCAGTCGAAAGAAAATCATTTCGTTCAAGTAATTGAATAAAAATTAGATAAAAGCTAATATAGGCGATTCTAAAAAACATATTTGCACCAATCTCTTTTCACAATCGATTCTTAAATATAGAAAAATTCATAAATATTTGGCAATAAGTGAATTGCATTGTTTGATAGATATATGCCGAAATTAATCATTTAAAAAAAGTGATTACAAAATAACACAACAAAAATTGAAACAGAGCCCGTAAGCCTAAAGTATGAGATAAAACAGAGCACGTAACACTGTCAATTAAGAAATATGTACATTGAATCTGTAGAAAAAACATTTCAATCAGGCCGATCAGGGCCACGGACGTCTATTACAAAACACAATATTGGTATTTTATTTACATTGGAACAGTTGAAATTCGCCCAGCTTTACACAGGCAATGAAAAAATCGTGTATACGTTTCGACGTTTTTATTCGTCCTCGAACTAAACTGAGATGGTATCTCAACACAATCGATTTGTCAGCGATGCGTGACGACACAATCACACACAATATTAGTTCTAATTCATCAAGAAATTCTTACGTACGATGTTTTGGTTTTACCGCAAATGCTAAATATAATAAAAAGGTTTATTTTAAATTTACAAACATAACATAGAAACGTAGGTAATAAAAAAAAGCGGCGAGTATTTTATTTTGTATACTCACTCAACTAACGTAAATCTACAAACAGATTTAAAGTTGACTTCAAAGTCAATCAATTTATTTCAAATATACTAAATATTTAGTACAAGAAAGGGAAAAAATCACATAAGGCCTCGCCTGGCCAGGCTAAGGTTAAAACACGTATAATATACACCATACTATACATATTTGTCTTTGCTCTTACAGTGGAAATGTTATTGAAAACTCTTAGGAAATATTAATTGTAATAATTAGTTTCTAGCCCTGAATTCATATTCAGATCCAAGTACAGTGCATAGTGATTATAAATATTTATCTAAATGCAATAATTAAATTCAAAATGTTTACAACCTACGAAGGAAATCCTTAAATTAGCCCAAATTTACGACAAAGTACAATAAATCTTTTCGAATCCTAATCGTGTTAAAATGCAACACAGCGTCAGATCATTTGATGTTTCTTACATCCGCATACGGACATGTGCTGGTTATAAAATGTCAAACAAAATGTAAAATTTGCTCGTAAGAGACTCCGACGATATAAAATAGATACTACAAGTATATTCCTAGCTAAACTTCACTAATACTATTGAAAAATACTTGAAAATAAATAGTTATTTTAACTATCAACAGAGTGAGTTGAATTGTTGTTAAATTCTTTTAACTACTCCAACTTGCAACAAAGTATAATAAACTTAAATGCATCAGATCATGTAACGTCTTGTCGGCATTGTACAGCGTGTCCTAGATACGGAGTGCTATACAGTAAGGTAGTAAAAATACATAATATAACTGATAATCGTATGAACCTTACGCAGATAGAAACGAAACACTGCTAATACAAATATTTATTATAGTTATACTGTGTTTATATTATATTCATACTAAATTTAAAGCTATTTTTTACTAAAAGTATATCATGAACAGGTTGACAATTAAAAATAACGCGTTTATTAAATTAGGATTTTTTACTATTTACAGTTGACAAATTACAATTAAAATATTTAACTTACTCCAACTTTATTACAAAACAAATCTTTTCAAATGCCCGAATCCAGATCATGTTACTATACTGAACCAGATCAGTGTAATGCGGCGTGTCCTAGCTATGGAGTGCTAATAAAAAAAGTAAAATTGAACACACTATATTAAGAACCTTTCGCAAACTGAAAAGACACACAGTTAACACGTATATTTTAGCAAACCACTAAAAATATTATAAAATATTTGAAAAGGGATAATTATTAATCCAACTGAAAGAGACTTTAAAAATTATGCAAGTTCAATCACTATATGTTTGAAAAATACAAATAAAATAAAATAAAACTACAATAAGTCTTGCCAGTAATTAAATCCAACGCTCAATAATGGACCAGATAATTTGTAACACCCGCATGGTACTGGTATGTTCTACTCTCGGAGAGGTAATAAAAAGAATAAAATTTTCACTCACAATGGTAAGAACTTTCCGCAGATCGTTGTGTAACGCAGACACGTCGACGCCGCGACCCGCGTCGCCTAGTCTCCTGAGCGTGTCGGCCAGCGGGCCGGAGAGCGCGCGCAGCTGCTGCCAGGACCTGGCGTACTGCCGCCGCACCAGCTCGATAATCGTCGAGGTTAACGCCAAGCCGATTAAAATATACACGGTGCACAGTAACATGTACTTTGGTCTTTCTGCAAGAAATGAATCGACTTAATATATACAAATCTATAGTCGAAACCCAGACTACCTATCTGTCTGCAAAATATTCGGTATTTCGAACACTTGCTGTCGCATTACATAACAGTTAGTAGAGCTAAGTATAACACTGCGTCAGGGCGTACGTATACCTTGTTTCATAGGAAGCTGTGATTTTTGTAAACAAAAGGTTTTGACGTTATAATTTATAAATTCCCAAATACTTTTGGAAAACAACTTTTTCACACATTAGCTATATTACACAATTTCATTTCAATCCCTATTTCATACAAAATATAATATTTTTGATGAAAGTATAGAAAGTATAATAGGCCCAATGTATGTGACGTTTGTTTGTTTACAACAATTAAACCTTGCTATGAAACAAGATATTGGTCACAACAGCGTTCTTGTAAAGTGACCTATAATGTTGCTAACGTGTTGTACGACGTAGTACTCAATTGAGCTGAACTAAGACTGTACAGTTTGGTCGATACAGGTGTAGAAATAAATGGAGAGCAGAGACGTGGAAGAGCGGGTGCGTCGCACTCCAGTCGCATGTCATATTGCACTTCTGTTATGTATCGTGTTCTATTATGTAGTATATAGTCAATTTCGTATAGATATTATTATTCAAAAAAACTTACTTGGAACGAGATCACCGAAGCCGATGGTCGTCATAGTAATAAAACAAAAGTAGAAACCGTCGTAGAAGGTCCAGTCATCCTCCCACATTTTAAACAGCGCCGCGCCGGCTGACAGATAGACGAACAGAAAGCAGACCGCCCACAGCGCGTACAGCGAGCGCTGACTCGCCGGGTTCACCTCCGACAAGCGACTGCAGCATTCTGTGAGAGAAAATATAGCACTTTCTCATCATTCATCATAACCGTCATGATTCATTATTTCAAGAAAACGTGTAGTAAAAATTATGGAAAAAATTACCAGTGAACCATTTTTGTATGAATTTTAAAATATGTATTACACTTAACCCGTGGTACTGCGGTCTCAGGTGAGAGATCAGATATAATTTTTATCACATTATAATATACATATTCGAGGTAGACAGGGGCGACAATTGTTTTGTGATTTGGAAAATTTGTACAAATAGTTTATCTCGAATGGGAATCGAACCCAATACCTGCCTGGTCACATAAAAATGCTAAATTGATAATATTCAAAATGGTACATTATATAGAAATTCATGTCAGTATCAAATCAGTCATCGAAGTATATTACATTTATAATTGTTCTCATTGAATAAATAAACATTAATTTAATCGGAACTGGAATAAATAATTATAAACATTCAAATTCACTTACTAGGTAATGCGGGTAACTGTTTCGCCGCTACAGACAGGACTGTAGCGAATACTCTTCCCAAATCCGCAATAACTGTGAGAGTCAATGGTATTCCTATGAGAGCATAAGCTATGCAAAATAATCTGCCCCAAAACGTTTCAGGAACTATATTGCCGTATCCTAAAACAAAAAATGTTTTAATTAAATACACCACAGCATTTCAAACAAATTGCATGCATGCACTATCATCTATAACAAATCAAAAATGAGAAACATAAGTTTTTAAAACGCTTTTCTTAGCTATGTCTCTATGTATTTACTTCTAAACATCCGATAGGCTTGAAAGTTTGCAGTTAAATAATGGACCGATAACATTTTTCCTTAATCCTAATCAGGTCTAATAGGATAAAAAAAATCATTTTAAGGCTGTAAATAACGCCAACTAGCAGTGGTAGTAGAAAATGAAATAACTAAAGGGGCTTTTCGTAGCGGCAACATTGCATTTTTTTTTAACAAGTTTAATCTCTTATTAAACAATTATGATACACAGATATTTCTGATATATTTGAGAATTTTGACAAAATATTAGGTATTATTTTTTGCAATTCAAAAAAAAAAGGTCCAAATAAGATAATGAGAAGGAAAACTAAAATATTTTTGTCAATCCGATATTTGTATGTATACATATAAATGTTTGCAACATATAGTTTGCAAAATTGTAAACATTGTAAAAATATTGGTCGTTCTTTCTATATTACTTGAATATTAAAAAAACGTTCAACAATATACAATTGTACTACAATACAATATAAGGTCTCTACCTTCATAAAGTAAATAAAGAAAAAAACCTCTCAAAAATTTACTTGAACGAAAATTATTTGGTAGTTTTCAGACGGAATCTATTACATGAGTCGAACACGTCATCACTAGATTCTTTGTTTCACAACTGTGAGAGAAAATGTACAGTAACGTCTAATAGATCAACAAGTAATAGATTACGTCTTACGGCTGTTGGTCATTAAATTGAGATAAGAATGTTGAGCACAAGACTGCAATGCGGGACACATTCTGGATACTAATCGACTTACCACGATCACCTATGAACCTATTTGTTTTAAATAAAATCAATCAAATCTTACCAACTTCACGCCTTTATATCAAACATATGTTAAGATAAACATGTCACAGTAAGATTATAAACATCGTCAGTTTATAATCTCACTAGACATATTTTAAACTGACGGAAAATTTAGAACCCATTCTTTGAGAATTTGACTATAATGGCAACAAAGCTATTTTTTGTTTCATAAACATCTTTTTAAGATATCATTTTTTAAGTTATCATGTCCAGTCTAACTTTTAGTTAGTTAGTCTTAGTCTAACTTTTTTAGCTGTTAAAATATTCTTTAAGTATTCCTTAAATTTACTAATTTTCCGCGAAACTTTCTTAATTGGTTCTTCCATAAGAGCCTTCCCCTGACAATATCAAACATAAAAACTTTTAAACAAAAACAAAAACTACATTCAAAAACAAGAAATGCACTTAAAAGCGTAAAATAATTTTACGCAATTAAACATCAGAATCAATTCTTAATCATATTTATTTTTGGAGTCGGCGTCAATGCCGAAATTTCGATCCGTTATTAAGGTCAAAATATGAGATTGTGAACCTAATACCTTATATTTAAACGTAATTTTCAATACCATACCATAAAATACCAACGTTATGTAAATGCACTGGTATGCTTACATGTTCTTACACACCTATAGTGGTCAGCACTGTGGATGAGAAGAATACGGCTTGCAGTATGCTCCACCTTTCCTCTGATGGTGGAAACTTTTTTTCCACTTCTAAGGATAGACCGCTAGAGGAAGCTTCTTCTAACAGCTGAAATTATTTTGAAATGATATATCCACATAATCTGTAGATGTTAAACAAAAAATAATAAAATATTAAGACATACATCTATATTCTGAAATAATTACAAAAATACAAATATTGTTTGAACCAGAATTTATGCAGAAGTTTCATTATTTGTACGACGTACACCACTGTACATAGGCTTCAGAAAATTGTAGTTTACTTTTGTATACCGCTAGCCACGCTTTTCACCAGTAAGCCGTTCGTCTTATATACAGAGATGGAAAAATAGCAAAGCCATTAATTGAACTTCATTTCAGCAAATTAAAAGGGAAACCATGTTCGATTTACCTTTTCATATATGGCTAATTGGTCGCTGATTAACTTTTCCATGCTGACGAACTCTGTGCCGTTCATTCCATAATCGGAAACAATACGTATAAGATTCCATCTTTCTGAGAGCAATCGATCTCTATGATACTCCTGTTTTGCCATTTCAGCTGGAAACTCCAAAGCACGGAAAACCTGTGTATAAAAATGCTAAATTATTTAATTTACAAATAAATTCTTATATAATATTATTCATAGCTACGTATACCTTTTACAGAGACACTTTTAGTATCTAAATTAAAGTATCTAAATAAACTGCAACAATTCAAATAATATGAAAAGAATGTTTCTCGTAAATTTTTATTAATTTATTTTCACATTTGTAGGAGGTATTATCATTTCAGTCGAGACAAATTAAAAATTTTCAAATTCCTTTTCGAATAAACATACAGGTGCTCTCTTCAATTTGACAGAAGTTGTTCCCAAATTGGTAATCGATTCACCAAACCCTTTACAAAGGGGTATATACGGTGGTACAACTTTTTGATGTAAGATACCAACCCAATCAACTTCACTGAACCACACGTGATGCTTAATGTCATATACACCCGCTTTCAAGGAGCCAAATCGTTTCATTGGATCAAGGAGTATTAAATTCTTCACTAGAGTTTTGCAATTAGGTGTCATACAATCGGGAGTCTTAAACCGTGCTTCGAGTATTCTTTCATAAAGATTTATTGTTTGAGAACTGTAGAACGGTGGGTGACCAGCGATCATTTCGAATATAAGTATACCGAGGGCCCACCAATCTACGGGAAATGAATATCCTTTTGATAGAATAATTTCGGGAGCGAGATATTCAGGTGTACCACACAACGTCCATGTTCGGTTTTTTATTACTTTGCAGAAACCAAAATCACAAAGCTTTATATATCCGCTTTCAGACAGCAAAATGTTTTCTGGTTTTAAATCTCTATGTACTACACCACAGTTGTGAAGATATTCTATTGCTAAAACAACTTGAGCAGCGTAAAACTGAGCTAATGGTTCCGATAAAGCTCCGAGCTTTTTTATTATAGTAAACAATTCACCGCCTGCTTCGAACGGCAAAATCAAATAGACGTAGACGTTGTCTTTACTGCAATAGTCTAAGGAAATCAAGAACGCAAAATTCATGCACTGCAAAATTTTTTTTTCACGGTGCACCTGTTTAATAGTGTTATTTTGGATAATCTCCGCTTTTTCCAATACTTTCATTGCATGATATGTGAAAGTATTTTTTTCTCGTACAAGAAATACTGTACCGTATGCACCAACACCCAAAGTTTTGATTTTATCAAAATCATCAGCAGACTTATCACACGTTGCAGGATTTTCATACATCCTAACAAATTCTTGTTTTAAATAATCTAAATAATTTTTGTGATTAGCTTGTAGAGCACTTGAGTATAGCAAGTTGGTTTCAATATTTTTACGAGGTGGGCCTGTCATTTTGTCATGGCTTTGTTATTATTAATGTCATATTGACATAAACAAGATATTTATAATTTAAGATTGCGATATGGAAACAATATCAAAAATTAATCCAACTTCATCCTGTAACATCTAATTTCAAGGGAATATTTTTAGAATATATTAATTATTTGCAAATTCGTATTATTAAATATAAAATAGAATTAACAATTTTCTGTCACATTCATAACAACCAAATGACAACTTACTAAAAGGATTATGACAATGATAGGTAACTATAGTTTTTAGTCTGAGCTTTTATACAATAGATATGTTACAATCATACAATATCACCGGCCAAAATTGTTCCAAAGACAATGACTACGACATTCGCACAAGTCGAATGGTGTAAAAAGGATAGCGTAATTGACATAACGAGAAAAAAGAGGACGTTTGTCACTCAAGCGTACCGCTAATGGCATATCTAATAATTTTTGTATATAGAATCGTTGGATTATGGGATTACAATTTTTGATTCAATCATCATCATCACTATAACCTTATTATTAACAAACTGTATCAATTTGTTAAATAAAATTAAAAATAAATTCTGCCGCAATCAAACCGACCACAGAGCTGCCACCGAATCTGCCACCATAAGCGAATAATATTTAACAATGGTAATTGTTAAATATTGTTCGTTTATCCATATGTTGTATCTCGACATGTAAAGTTTACATGTAATAAATAACGCTGGGGTTGCAAGCAACTACACGCCCCAGATTTAATTAAATACTAATCATCCCAATATCATGTCTATGTGTCGTATACGATAGGACAATATTTGTAAGATTTTTAAATTATCTTTGATAATTATAGTTACATATAAACTTAGTTCTTAAACTAAGTCCGTATTTCCTTTAAGTTTTAGATTCAATCTTATTTTTATACCAATATTTGAATTGACCGTTTTGCAATTGAATTTTAAGTCGGCGAGTTGAAAGACAGTTGAAAATGCTTAAGAAAGTGTAAAAAGGAATAAAACGAAGAACAGCTACATTACTTTATTTATGGATTAATATTCCCTAACTATCAAGACATTTAAAATTCTAATTATATATTATGCTAAATGTAATGATAACACTAAAGAAAATTATAGACAAAAATCTCCGCACTATGAAATAGCAGACTAGAAACAATATAAATACCTAAACGATAATAATCGTTTCCAATAAAAACCCCCCAGACTTGGTATGGTCATCGGCGATAGAGGCCTTCGGATAAGCTTTTTGCTTTTCGAACGCACGAAAATTACCCCGCACACTTACTACCGCACATGAGCGAAGATATTCGTCTAGGTCGTATATTATTAGAAAAGTAGCATGTCAAATTATTTGTATAAATCTGCAGGAAAACCAAATTTAAAAACAACTCTTCGTAAAGTTAAGAGAAGCAGAAAAAGAATCATCAGTACATAATAAAAAAATCCTAAAGGCTTTACAAATGTACAGTATCCACAATAAAAGGATAAAACTTATTGTATGTTAAAAATCAGCAAATTCTGATTCAAACAAGCATTTCGAACACCTCTTCAGTATATGTTCAGATGTTGCCGTCAACTCATCCAATTCTTTATCTACTGAAATCATCGGCATATATGGAGGCTCGACACTTTGCTGCAGTATTGAATGCCAAGATACACCATTGAACCAAGGATGGACCTTAATGTCAAAAGCACCGTTCTTAAATGAACCAATGCGCTTAGATGGATTCAACTGCAAAAGACTTTTAAGGAGTTGTCTACAATCCGAATTAATCGTCTTCGGACATTTGTAATGACCCTCTAATATTTTATCGTATATTCTTGTTGGTTGTGAATCATAAAACGGAGGATATCCAGATAGCATTTCATATATTAAAATACCAAGAGCCCACCAGTCCACTGGAAAAGAATATGCTTTTGATGCAATTACTTCCGGTGCTAAGTATTCCGGTGTACCGCAAAGACTGTAAGTCTTTTTTTCTGTTACCTTTGCAATTCCAAAATCGCATAATTTTAGATAACCGTTGGAACCAATCAAAATATTTTCAGGTTTTATGTCTCTGTGAATTATATTACAATGATGTAGATATTCTAACGCTAAGGTTACTTGACTGGCATAAAATTTAGCCAAAGCATCCGAGAAGCTGCCAATGTTTTGTAAAATCTCAAATAATTCTCCACCTGCCATAAGAGGAAAAACGAAATAGAGATAAACGTTATCTTTAAACGCTTCGTCCAGGCTTATAATAAACGGAAACCTAATCGATTGAAGAATTTTCTTTTCAGCTATTAAATTGTTCACGGTCTTTGTTTCAATTCCCGTGGCTTTTTCTACTACTTTCATAGCATGACAAATTAAAGTATTTTTATTTCTTACTAAATACACTTCACCATAAGCACCACTTCCGACAACCTTTATGATATCATAATCATCACACTTTCCGTTGAAATCTTCTGGTTCGTAAAACTTATTTTCGAAATCGTCTTTAAGAGTATCCAAATGATGCAAGTAATCAACGTGGTTCTGATACGTATAATACGATTTGGCCATTAAAAATCCAATTATAATTATTGAATTTAGCTGTTTGTTTCATACTAGTTATAAATAAATGCGAACATTGACTCAGCCACGCTGCCTAACAACATTGTCATTTTGTGTGACGTATTACTGTCCTGTCATATATTGTGATATCTATAACTATTTATTTATCTTCAACAGATTATAAAGGTCACTTAAACACTACAAAAAATACTTTGATCTTATTTTTATTATTCAAATATTACAATAACTGGCAAGCTATGCAAAACTCAAACTTTTCTCAACAAATTACAAAGCGTATGCGCTCCATTGGCTTTACACCAAACATAGCGGAGACGATGGCGGACGTGGACCAGTCAGATCTATTAGCAATGTCAGATGAATTAGATTTTGCGAATAAATGTAAATGTTTTTAATTATTCGGAGGAATATGATATATAGTTATGTAGATGTCAACACCAAATTAGGTTGTACGTCGAAATAAACTTGATCCCTAGGATCGTGCGATAACTTTTAGGTAGGTTTACACCTTACCCTGCAAAAAGTGATATGTAAATATCAAGTAATTTTATTCTTACTTGATATGTAAACCTTACCCTGCAAAAAATTTTTATCTGTGCAGAATGTCAAATTATGTTCTATCAATTATTTTGTTTCTGACTTTTTACTATTCTTAGCAATTTCTTGAAACATTTCTTATTATTGATTGCTTCTAAGTACAGTATTAGTAACGGGAATGGCGGAGGATTCCAATCGATTTCTAACCTCACCATCTTCGGGCGGGGGATACAATCAAGTAAAGCAAGAACAATATGCGCTATACTTACGTAAACTTCACAAAGAATTTTTAGAAATATGGAATGAAATTCCCGAAACAACTGCGAAAATATCTGATTTTGAGAAATATAAGGTTTTGGGTACGGGAGCATTCGGTATTGTTTATTTAACGAAACACGTAACTACAGGTAGATATTATGCCATGAAAATGCTTGAAAAAGAAAAGATCGTCAAATTAAAACAAGTTGAGCATAGTTTTTATGAGAAGAAAATATTGTCTGGTCTCAATTTCCCCTTCGTTGTGTACATGAAATACTTTTTTAAAGATAACGTATATCTTTATTATATTCTACCATTTATTCCCGGCGGTGAAATGTTCTCTCATTTGCGTAAATTGGGAAAATTCGAAGAAACAACATCAAAATTTTACGGCGCTCAAGTTATTTTAGCTCTCGAATATCTACACGCTTTAGATTTAGTTTATCGTGATTTGAAACCGGAAAATATTTTGATAGATCGACATGGCTATATCAAGATAACAGATTTTGGGTTTTGTAAGCTCATTCACGGAAGAACGTGGACTCTGTGCGGCACTCCTGAGTATTTGGCACCGGAAATCATTTTAAGTAAGGGTTACGGGTCGACTGTGGATTGGTGGTCAACGGGAGTTCTGCTTTTTGAAATGAGCGCTGGTTATCCACCTTTTTTTGCTTCAGACCCGATGAGAATTTACGAAAAGATCGTTTCTGGGAAGTACCGATGTCCTAGCCATTTCACAATAGAATTAAAAGATCTTATATCACACGTTCTACAAGTCGATGTAACTAGACGTTATGGTAATCTAAAAAATGGAGTTTTGGATTTTAAAAATCACAAATGGTTTCGAGAAATCGACTGGGACGCACTTTTGAATATGCGTCTCCAACCGCCATTTGTACCGAAAGTTAAACATCCAGGTGACACGACAAACTTTGAAGTCTTCGAGGAAGAAAAAATTAAGGAAAGTCCAATTAATCTATTCGAAGAAGAATTCGCTAACTTTTAAAATAAATATCAACCCGTTAGGAAATATTAAACTGTTTCTAAGAATACGTCAAATAGTTAAGTTAGAACGATAAGAAGGCACAAAGTATTTTAAGTTATTATTATTTAAACTATGTCTTTTAAACTACTTAGATTCAATGTATTTTACTCAAATACTTAGATTCAATGTAAGAATTTGAGTCGAAAATTATTCGCTATCTTTATTTGTTCCATAAATCCAGGTACTCATGTAACGCAGTTATGTCATGTATTGTTAGGGTAATTTACCTATTTTAACGCTGTTGTGTACAATAACAGCGTTAATTGATGAAATATAACTCTTATCTTCCTAAAATGTTACTTTTATTTAAAAACTTTTAAATAGTACCTTAAACTTAACAAAAATATTAAACAAGAAAAATTAAGCTGTACTTAAGGAAATTATACATATACATATTAAAACAATGATTACAAGTAATGAACAGGCTAAGAAGAAAGTAATTGAAAGGGAAGAAAATAAGACAGTAATTGAAATAAATGTTAACTTTAAAGAAGTGGAACAGATGGAAGAGTTTGTGTGTTTGGGATATATGTTTAGAAGCCACGTTAAAGATTTCGACCGACGCGTGAATGCGGGAAATAAAATGAACGGGGCATAGGTACAGCAGTGGGGAATTAGCATGTGTCTACGAAGGCTCATCTGACAATACACAGTGATGTACTAACCCTCGCTTTAATGTATGGAAGTGAGAGCTGTGCCGTTGAGATGCGATCCTTAAGAATTACGTTAGGCGTGACTTTGAACTGAGCGATTTAAGGAAAGTGTGGTTTAAAAGTAGATTGTGACTAGGCAAAGATGAATGACGAGAGTCGAGCGCCAAACGAAAATCTATAATCTCTGCCTACCCCACTGGGTTGCGGGCGCGAGTGCATATTTAATAGTATCTATATTTTTACTCACCAATCCACCTCCCGCGGTATATAGCATGAGCGCAACCAACAGGCCGATATGCGATAGAGCGGCCCTCGGACAGAAGCTCTCCCATCGCGACGGCTTGCTCTGCACCGTCCCCATCAACGCTTCCGTCTCCCATGACACGCCTTTCACATTCTTACACATGATTTCAAGCTTTCAAGGTTCTATTCACTTTTACTAAGCAATAGCACATAATTAAGGTCCACTGAAAGAAACAAATACGATAACTATAGATTATAAGATATTATTGGATTTACATCAAGGAAACCTGAAGAAGAGTTATTTTTATTACACCTAAAACAATATTTTTGGTCAAACCTATGAAAGCTATCTTTTTATTGTAAGGATGTTTCTTTAAACTGTTGTATAAATAATATATAAATGTTACTCTTCAACCAGCCGTTATGTACGAGATAACAGCTGATAATATTTTTTGTTTCAACAAGAGTAAGCACGTGATGTATTACAAACATACGTGATACAGGAATGGAAATTAGCGAGGAATTAATGTCACAGGAGAGATGAATGCCGATCAGCTAATGTCGAACCTGACGAGAAGGGATGCATCTGACCAATAACAGTCCTCGTGACATTTGACTATTTCGGCAACGCAATTGTCTTTGATCACACTGATAAAACAAGATTTAAGTACAACCAATTATTCCCTAGGTGGGTTGGCGTCAGGCAGGCGGCCCGCTGCAAAAACTGTAGCCAAAACCTTATACAGTTTGAACTACAATCATACTATGCCGATCCCACATGACTGGGAATAGGGCAGGGAGAAGATGATGATGGTGATAATGCTAGCTGATAATAGTCATTTCTCGCTTAAATAAATTTTAAATATGAATAACTTACGTAAAATTAAATCTACATAGTTTAGGTAATACATACTACGAAGTCAACTTATACAATAAGTAGACAGGGTACTGACGGTAGCGTCTTTTTGTCTATTTTTGAGACCCAATGCAGTCACCAGTTCTGCATGCAGGCATGCACACACGCACACCAGTTCTAGTACATTATACGCGTGCGTTTCGTCTAACGAGTAAGCTGCCGAAGGCCCAATTCTGGTCCTCTTCCCCATCCCAGTCCCCTTTTCTAATAAGAAAAGGATGGCAAGGGAAAAATAATTTGACGGAGGAAAGGATGGATAGAAAAAGTAAATATCCTTTCAACTCATCTGCAAGTCATTACCTTGTTGCCTATGGGTAGCGATCACTTAATATTAGGTGAACCTCGTTGGCCACCTTATTCCATTAAAAAAAGTAATATCGAGTTAGTCGTTATACAAGCAACCTAAGTTTGCGTGTAACTGTGTAACTGTGTGTAACTGCATGTGCTAGTGTAGGTCATCGATTCTTTGTTAATTATGTTTCACTGCGGTTCCATTAAAGTACATTCAGGCTAAACATGAAATCATCAATAAGTTTAATAAGCTCTTCCTAACCGTATTTGTAAAAGAGACAGTATGATATACAATAGGTACAAGTAACCCTTCTTGGCTGCGCTTGGGACAGAAGAGCTTTCTGTTGAGAGCTTTCTGTTTTAGTATTTTAAATATAGATAAGGAAGAAAACTAACATATAAATGAAGATACGGACAAGGAAAGCTACAAGTAGATGGAACTATTTTGAAGGCTTATGAAGAAAATCTACAAAGAAATTACCAGATATTGTTAGTTGCAAACCAGAACGCTGTTTGTCATATATAGAATTCTTTTATAAGAGATCTTTCCCTAGGCAAGTCAGAACTCTGGTCATGTTATTTTTGAAAAAAAAAGTTTATTCGTTTACTAAACTAGAAACATATTGTACTTAACAAACGTAATTTAATTTTTATTAATTTATTTAATGAACAAAATGTTTCTTTTTTTATCTAATTAATTTGCGCTTCATAAACTTAGATCAGATCCAGGTGAAGAGGTGAAATTTATACAGATGACCGTCCAACCATGAAGATATTGCACAATATTTGGTACATTTCTGTATCTATTCTGTATACTATCTGTAATTCACTCATACAACTAAAACAAATGTAAACGAAGTCACAGGTAAAAAACAAGTATCATAAATATTACACTTTTACTACTAAAATACTTATATTTTTATAAAAACGTTGAACTTTTTATTTACGAGGAACGATTATGCTACATACTACTACACAAATAATTATTTTGAACTTTGCTTGAAAAAAACTCTGCTATGTTCTGACCGGAATTAAATTTTTTTTTTGCATTAAATTAACATTAAGTTTTAGTATTTTGATCCCTTTTACACGCGATTTTATTATAAAACTAAATTTCAATTTTATAACCAAACAAAATGATTAATAATTAATATTTCGTAAATAAATTCCTTTTCCTACGCGTAGGTTTCCACGGGCGTAGTTGTTCTCTAATAAAACTGATATAACAATATGTCTTATTTGTTTCCGGCAGTGTTAACCCACAGTAATACACACAGCGTACTCTTTCGTGTCACCCTTTTCTCTTACAATGTCATCTCTAATCTTAATCACACTTTCCTTTCATGTATGTGACATTAAAGTAGGCAGTAAAAAAATATAGATAAATAACACTTTCGCTTTGTCACGTCTTGTAGTCTGAACGAATAAACTCATACTAATATTGAATAAAATTGGTATTTTCACACGTTTTTTATTCATAGACGGAGTTGTGAGGAAGGTGTTAGGTGTTAGTAAGGTTTTTGTTAAGTGATTGAAATATGACCATATTTTCTTTTTTTTTTAACAAATTGATATAATATAGAAGCATGGTGCATGATTTTTTACTAGTTCTATTTTCCAAAAGGTTTTTTTTTGATAAATGTTTAAAAAACTTTGAAAACAAACTTTTATGTAATAGGAGACAGGAGAAAAGTATAAACTGACGCATGCTAATATTGTTGTAACTGTAACGACTGCGGCAAGGACGGCTTCTTAAACTTAAGGTCACAGGATACCCGAGGCAAAATAAAAAATAAATTTATTTCTGTCCTTTTCCACCGATCTCGCAGCATTATTGGGTGGGGGAATCTTATCGAGGTGAAGGTTACTAGACTTTATCCTGTACGTACTGATTGTTAGTAATACGTAATGACTGTTAGTAAAATATAAAGTTTGCCTTCTTTTCCCTTCTATCTTCCAAAAAGAAGAGTGAATAAGCATTTAATAAATGTGCCTTACACCTAACGTCAGATGTGACTGGTACCAAGAAGTTCTAGTAAAGATAACCTAGCAATAGGCATAAAATATGCCGTAAAATATTGGCAACGAAAGTCAATCCGAGCAATTCCTAATCAATGTGTTACCATACCAACCACTTTGGATACATTCATAACCATTTTTTTATGTGTACACGACTTATTACCGATGTTGTGTACATCATCAATCTAGTAGACATGTTTTTACAAATAATAACGATATTATTGGCGATTCACTCCTGCATAACATTTCATCGGCGGCAATCTATGAAATCTAGGGCAGTGACTCCCCATTCAACTCGCAATGTAATATACTACGAATAATTGCAGTCAATATGACAAAACATAGAACAGTGATTGGCTGTAGACTTTACCCCTGTCACCCCCGAACCTAATAGTCTAGATGGTACATAGAAATTACTATCTCTGTCTACCCACGATCACTAATAAGTCTTAGAGGTTATAAATTAACGTATAAGAACGCCTTTTTTGTATAAGATTCATATAAATGCTCTTGCCCTAAGTCGAAAACGGCGTTCAAACGACTTATCCAACAATGATACTTTGAGGCTCAGCTTTTGTCCCTTAAGATTTAAAACGTAATAACTTTATGATAAAATAAATTGTGATTCTTACACGTACTCGTATCTGTATTAAACAGAAAGGGGTATAAGGTTTATTTTACTATATATTATAAAACAAAGCCGAGTCTGTCTGTCTATAAGCGATAAACTCAAAGACTATTGAACGGTTTTGTTTAAATTAGTTGAAATATTGTTGAAGAACGCATAACGGTGGGTGCGAAATTATGACATGAAAAATATTGGCGTATTTAATAGCCGATTTATTACCAGGAAAAAGTACATTACATGAAGAAAGATTATGTTGCTTATGTCTATTATTAAAATGATGGCAAAAGGAGGCGACTCAGCTGTTGCTGACACTACTGGTTTTGAGTCACCCCCTTTTCCCTCAAATGTTTCTGGGAATCTAATAACCTCAGAGGGCGAGGGGGGGTTACTATACACTATAAGAAAATATATTATACTTATTATTACGGATTTCCTATCCTTATTATTCCAATAGAGGTGTTATTACAATCGGCACGTATAATTCTAATTAACTATACTCAAGGAAGAACATCGTTATTGGGGAACATACTAGGGATTTATTAGAACACGTACGAAACATAGTTTGTGTAACACTAGCATGAGATAGTTTACAGAAATTAATTTTCCTAGTTTCATCGGTGGTGTCCATATATAATGAAAATAATTGTTTGTATCGAAACATTTAATAAAAGATATTAAAATTCTCACGAAAATTAATAGGACGGTTAGAAGTAGTTGAGTCACGTGGTAAATAATCATTACATTCGTTCATCAACTGAAATATTAGTCTGCTTTAACTAGTACTAACAAGAATTTAAATAGTACTAGACATGATGGGATGGATACGGATGGGGAGATAACGGATTTCCATTTGTCAATGTCCACACACTTCATCACACATGGCACACTTCTCTCGCTTTTTCTACATACATACTGTAATGGGTTCTCTTAAGATCTCCTGTCTTTAAAATGTTACCAACATAAGTTCGTCTAACAGGTCTCCTACGACTTCCATTTCAAAGATTGATTTGTCATTCTTTCTTCATTAATCCTTGCAAGATGGCCGAATCACCAAAGCACGCCTTTCTTTATTTTAGTGGCGACGTCAAGTTATTACTTATCATTCAGAGTATCGTTCAGTACCATTCAGAGTCACACCTAACATATATATTATAATTCTCGAGGACAAGTTGTTCATCTTTATAGGGGTCTGCGTTACTTTTTACTGATTTCAAGGATGACTCATATATTTAAATTGGTCTGAATGTAATTAATTACATCGTAGCATATGCACGTAGTAATGTAATGAATATAAGTATTATATGAATACAATGTATGCGTAGCATGCTAGTAGAGTTAATGCCGTTGAGATGCGATCCTTAAGAAGTATGTTGGGCGTGAGATTGAATGATAGGATTAAAATACCATTATAAGGTAAAAGTGTGGCTTAAAAGTGGATGTTGTTACTAGAATTAAGAAAGGTATGCTTCGGTGGTTCGGGCATCTTGAAAGGATGAATGAAGAGCGAATAACGAAACAAATTTATGTAGCAAAAGTGAGTGGCAGTGTTGGTAGGGGACGCCCTAGGAGAACTTATATCGATCAGATTAGTGGCTTACTAAAAAAGGGCGATATGGACTGGTGAATTATTTAAAACAAACATGGTGTTGAAAATTGATAACAATGTAGAAAAAAGCTAATCAAAATTATTGTATACGATATATTTTTGCATTAAAATACTTAACTTGTTGTTAAATAACGTATTTATAAAAACTACATTGAAATAGTAACAATAACACATAGTTCTACTTTAGTAGTTTTACGAACAAATTTAAATATATTTCTCCTTACAATAAAACAGATACATGTACATTAATAAGAACGTAGCAAATTATTAATTAAAAACGTGAGGTCAAAATTATAATTCACAAAATATATTATACCTTAATTAACCTATTTGTTCTTGTTATGTAAAACCTCCATTTCAATACCTCAAAGAAATAAACTTCTATTGTAATTTGACCTAAAAAGAGGGGCATATTATCGAAATTTATGTAGCCTGCATTGGCGTAAAGTTACATAAGCTATTGAAAGATAAAATAAGTAATTTTCAGTCTAAAGACAGACTTAGAAAAATTCTTTCCGTTATCGCCAAAAGAACAAAGTCGATTTCCTTTTTTTTACAAACATTCTTTGCACAACTGGAGTGTAACAACTTTCTTGGTATTAGGTAATTTTTTTTAATGTATACTTACCACAAAAATATTCTAGAATTTGAGAACAGTATTTATTAAAAATAAATATACGTTTGTAATGAGTTTTTGTAAAATATTATGCCACGAGAATTTGTAGAGCACATGTTCACTAACGAAGTTTAAATCGAATGAATGAAATTCGCGCGAGGCGGGAACACATCGTATCCCGAGCGGGTCTCGTGAACGACTGGAAGTGGAGATTGTACCACTAACCGGGAAGCGCGATAAGGAATGGACTAATGTAAGTAAAGCCAAATAGATTTAGGTCAACGAAATAACTTTTTCCAATTTAGTATATTTGTTCTCCTAGTTACATGTTATGTCCTAACTATAGGTTAGCGCAAATTATTAACCAAAAGATAGCAAAGAGCTTTGAAACTTCTCAATGTAATAAGAGACTCTCGGTATAAGGTCACGATAGTTAAGTAGCTTAGTTGTTCGCTTCTAAGTTAGGAGACCCGGGATCGATTCTTAAAAGGCACATATACGCACTTAGCATATTTTTAGAGATCTAGGTGATAAAATACCATTAATGTTAACCACTTACTAGGGTAATTATTAGTTTGCCGCGTTAGACGATATTTGGTAGGGGAAAATCTTATAGGTTTGTATGGAGTGAGGTGAGTGGGCGTTGTTGTTGTTGTATAAAACATAGTGAAAATAGCAGCACAAAACGTACTTGGCATTGATTTTACATTATATTTAATACGATGATGATTACAGAATGTTTATTACATTCTAAAATATGTTTGAAAATATAAAAAATAATTTTGCGTGAATTATTGATATTTTACCCTCGTTTACAATGTATGTTAATAGAAAGCATTTAATAAGAAAATAAAAGCAGTGTCGAAGCTTTCACAATGATTTATTTACTAATATTTTCAACAGGCGCTAATAAATGGATGTTTTATTATTATAGATAGTCGTCTTCACCGCCGGCAACACGTCGAACATCGATTAACACAACGTCGCAGAAAAAGACAGTCATTATTAATAGATATCAGTATAAGTGAGGTAATTTACAGACGAGGTTGATGAGAATTTATTCGTAGCACGCTAACGCCTAATCTTTTTGTTAGGTCACAATTCCGTAGTATTAAAACTTCTTTGCGGCAGGCGCTTTTTATGTTTATTTTTTAATTAGTCACGTCGTGTCGCGTTAAAAAATAGGTTATAAATAAAATAAATTGTTATAACACATATCACGATAGCTATATTTTTATTAGATATATATTTTTAATAAATAAACAAATATACGCTCACGGGCGTAACCGAGAGGGGTAGGCAGAGATTATAGACTTCCATTTGGTGCGATCCTGGCACACATCTCTCGCTTTTTCTACATCCATGCATACAAGCTCGTTGGTTACGGGAAGTACCCGTTCTATCGCCCTTCTTTAGTATGTTACTAATCTGATCGATATAAGTTCTCCTTGGACGTCCCCTACTAACGCTGCCACTCACTTTTGCAACATGAATTTGTTTCGTTACTCTCCCTTCATTCATCCTTTCAACATGCCCAAACCACCGAAGCATACTTTTCTCAATTCTAGCCACACCATCCACTTTTAAGCCACACTTTTCCCTTATAACGCTATTTTAATCATAATTCGTACATACTTCTTACGGATCGCATCTCAACGGCATAAACTCTACTAAAATGCTTTTCCTGACAAATCCAGCTCTCACTTCCATACATTAATGTGGAGACTAGTACAGCATTGTGTATTGCCAGACGAGCCTTCATAGACACATTCTGACTCCTCTCTACTGTACCTATAGCCCGCATTTATTTCCCGCATTCACTCGTCGTTCAAAATCTTTAACGTGTCTACCATCTCTTCATGTATTCAATTTTGAATTTTATTGTTGAGATGCAAGGGTGTATCTTTGATGATTATTTTATTATTTTTGAACTATTGGCGGCAGTCCTTTGGTTTTTTTTCTACGCAATTTTTATTTGCAAGTACCAAACAATTGAAATATTCTTGTATTATGCCACTTTCTATATTTTACAACACGAAGAATAACAAAGCGCTAGTTATACAATTCCAACATTTCCTAAGACGATATTAAGTCAAAACAATGTGATAAAAATTTTGTTTTTTCGCCAACTGTCCCCCCGTCATCTGACGCCGGCATTAGTCCAAACAGGAAAAAAACGATTTTTGGCATGCACTCAGTCAACAAAAGACTCTTTGCCAATCATTTATTGACTACTAGCGTTCTTTGGCCGCCGTGTGTCGGTATTGCCTCGTCAAATATTAATGATTCATTCGGAGCAAGCCGCTTTTAAATGTTTCAGAGGAAGAAGCACCGAGCAATGAAATGTGAGCGTTGTTTCATTGCATGTTATCATTATATAATGTATCTCACGAGGGAACATGCGTGTTCATTTACGTCCGGAACATAAATATATTACGCTTACAATTTCTTGAATAAGAATGATCAACGAGTAGATAGTAGGTAGACATCTTGGAGTGGCTGGGAGTGTCTTAAGATAACATATAATTTATTTTTGACGCTCGACGATTACACTTGTATGTTTCGTGGCCTACTAAGAGAGAACACATACTTCGTGATTAGTTTCATGGGTGAGTCGTAAAGTGCTCAAAGGGTGTATACTCAATATATTTTAAATAATTATTATACCAAATGACTAGCTAGGCCTTTTCCTAATTGTTTATTTATCAACCCGTGACAATATGCTGAACAATTATAATCAATCTTAATTAAAATATGTGGTACTTCAACTGCTCCTTGAAATCCCAGCAATTGAATTTAGGACATTTGAAATGTATGCCAGTGTTCTGTTAGAATTTTTTAAATCTACTAAAATTGTTAATGTATATCACAAGTCGAAGGAATGAATATTCACGTTCTAAACGCGGTCCTATATTTACAAAAAATAACTCAAGTCACGTTTTCAACCAAAAAATAATATTTATAACACCTTAATTGCTTTGGTAATGAGCGTTTAAAGATAATTAAATTATGCGGAAGTATTTTGATAGTTCATCGTTATTTATTTGTTATAAAAAGTGAAATAACCTTTATTTAAAATTAAAATATATGTAAATACAAATGTTTATCCAAATCGTTAGAGTCATTAGCGAGATAGTCAGTGGTGAAACAAGAAACAAACTGTGACTGGACCGGTGATACACCACGACGTCACAAAAAGCGGGCGGGCGGAGAAGTATTTTGCGTTTAGTCCGATGAGTGAGGTGCCGGAAACCCTATTCTACTCCTCTTCAATTTATAATAAGGTTGGGAGGGGGAAGAGGATTTGACGGGGAAGAGAATAGAGAGGAAAAGCATTTTTTTCTGTTTATTCCTTCTTCGGCCCATTAAAGGTGGGCAACTCATCTGCAACTTATTACCTTGTTGTAGATGCTTGTGGGTAGCAGCCATTTAATATCGGGTGAACCGCTTGGTCGCTTGTCACCTTCTTCTATATAAAAAATAGCCGAAATAAATTTACAAGTAATATGTACGCGAATAGCTCGCTTGAAATGATAACTTGAGTACTATCAAAAAAGACAAGTTAGTAGGTCTCGTGAACACAATGATAAATGAGCTAAAAGTATTCAAGGGTTAGCCTTGAATATTTTTTCGTTTTTAACGTTCGTTTTTATCGTTTTACTTTGGTACATTTTCTAATGAGGTTTCACGTTAGGCATACTCTACGATTTCATCTCATCATCTTCAAGAAATTTTAAAGATAATCCGTTGACGGTAGTTGCCATGAGATGGCGCTCGAAAAATATTTTTAAGAATTGGCGTTTAATATAGATAAATTTAAAAATAAAAACCGTAATTTAAACAAAATCGTTAAAGTCATTTCTGCTTTAAATCAATAAGATATAATTAAAACTCTACAATAAACCGTGATCGAGGAGACGAGTCTAGGCAACTCGTACCTCAGACTTGATGACATGATCTTTTAAGAATAACGTAGGATCGAGTATTTATTATAAGATATCGAGAAGTATTATGTGTTATTGTGGCCCTGAGCGGAAGTGAGAGAAACAGAAAAAAGTTTTTCTAAACGTATATTGAAGAGTAGAAAAACAAATTCTCACAAGCAAGTTAATTCTAACATTGTATTCTCGACGATAATGCACTATCCATTGTTACGTTTTTTAATAGAATGTGATGAACAAGCCAGTGTGTCACCAGATATTATATGACCATTGTAGTCCCCAAGTAGTAACAAAGGGATGCATTGACAGCCTTTTTAGGAATGATTAAGGAGTTTATAAAAAAGAAGGGAAAAAGGCAGAGGCCACCGCACCTCACTTATCAGTAAAATAACCCTTCTTTGCTACCAAGTACTCTCACCGGACCATTTCTGCTTTTGGCTCGTGGCTATTAAAACAAGGTTGTTCCAAAAATAATAATGGTCAACTTTTAGTCGACTTATTAGTATGCCAATGCATTCGTCAGAGCTTCTTGAATAAACTAGTATTTGACAAGGATCCCATTTTCAAGATATTGATTGAAGTGGGATTGTCGAAGATTATGGTATTCGTCATGGGCTCTTTAGGGTAATCGTCATGGAACATGGTGTTCCTTTGCCCATTAATTAATTAATTGTTTTTATTCATTAGTTAATGAATGAAACAAGGCCTAATTTCGGTCATATTCCTCTTCCCACCCTTTCCTCATAAGGATACGATGGGGACGGGAAGAGGATTGGACGGGGAGGGGGTTAACGGGGAAAAGAAAATATCTTTTATCCTGTCTATGCCCTCGTCCGTCCATTAAAGGTAGGCAAGGCATCTGCAACACATTTGCTTGTTACGGTTGTCTATGGGTAGCGCTCACTTAACATCAGTTAATCTATTGTTCTTTTGCCATAAAGAACAATTATTATATATTATTATCATATTCTGTATAACTTTTGTATTTTAAAATCATGTATTGTTAATAAAATTATTTTTATAGTGCATACCTCAAATAAATGAACTTATCCTTCACCCAGTCAGCTCAGTAAATAACACAAAGAATGATTGTATCAACAATTTCCGGCAAGCGCAGTTTATTCCCGTAGCTATAAATTAAGAACTGCTAGAGTAAAAATATATATTATACTGCCTTGTTTTAAGGTAGTAGATCCAACTTTAATACACCGTCACAATTTATATGAATTTAATACACAAAAGATTAATAAAGAAATGTCTAACATGGTATTTGATATGAATGCACAAAAAGATAAATATTCTAATTAATGAAATCACTTATGAGGATACAGAGAACCACCCACTAATATCCCACCTACATAAATATAGACACTAGTGATCCGTATCGACTTTGCTCGGGTAGCACTAATGTTGATCCGATCGCTACTAAACTCCACAGGAACACCCGCTGGGTTTGAACAACTCTGAGAAAAACTCGATCGCCCAGGTACTTTTAGATTATTAAAACGTATATAAAAACAAAGAATTTTATTGTACGTCGAGTACATTTAGGATCAGACAATTTGCAGATAATGGACAGTCAATTAAGCTAAATAGTCGGCGGGGGCCGAGCACGCAGCCTCGTAAAACATCTGTGAAGCCGGAAACTGATAACGCGATGGAAGCTGTAGCAAATGTCAGTAATTCCAACCACGAATATTAAGGTTTTGTTGTGAACCCTGACCTATCGTAAAAGTTCAAAAGTTAATTTTAATTATATACTTCTAGGGCATTCTAGGGACATTTACATACCAAAAAAAAACTTTATTCTGGTGTAGGGAATTCCTACATGTACTAATTACATTTCCTACACTACCTACATTACCTATCCTACATTTTCTGATGTAGGTATATTTCTAATGACAAAGGGAAAGTAAAGAGTGGAGAAGCAGAAACTAATTGTTGATATGCTAACTTACACGAAGGCTTGTTCAGTTGGGCTCCTAGATCATAGCTGCAGTCGATTAGAATAGTGCAATAGCCCTCAGAAATTAGTGGGTTAGCAAGCCTCATGACACTACATCGGACGTTTAAGTCAACAGTCGCCCACTGTGGACATAAACCTCTCCCATGCATCGACACAAAGATTGGTCTCCTGCCACCTTCGTTCAGTAGACACCCGCAACCTTAATCTTCGGTCCGTTAGGAATACAATTAGGTTGATCAATTATAAAAATGTTTTTTGATTTAACAAAATGCATAAAAAAAAATACAAAAAAAAATAAAAAATAATTCGCAATGCAAAACAGAATTTTTCTTTTTGCAAATTCAAAGATTACCCTTGGATATTTCCAAAGAATCAGACCTTTCCTGTTACAATTGAGATTGTGGAAATATTAAATGCAAATTGCGGCAGTTCGTGTTCGAGCTCGGTGGACAGGTTTTATTGTTAAATACTAACATTTCCCGGTTGCTAAGGCCACAAAATCGAGACAAACAACAGCCATTATGGAATAATGAGAATATACAATTTTAATAACCAGCTCATTGATTTAGCATGA
Organism: Papilio glaucus; assembly: GCA_000931545.1. Classification (NCBI taxonomy): domain Eukaryota; kingdom Metazoa; phylum Arthropoda; class Insecta; order Lepidoptera; family Papilionidae; genus Papilio; species Papilio glaucus. The sequence goes on along the minus strand of JWHW01025711.1, from coordinate 236,030 downwards.
TACTTTACTACACTGCTCTACATGAGATCAGCGTTTGTACTGAAGCTATGTTCTGAGTTAGAGACATGTTTGCTGCCACAGAACATAACGATTTTTTTTAAATTTAATATAGCACTATGTATATTATTGGTATGAATAGTGGTAATAGTAGAGAATAATTTTTAAAACTGAAATGAAACAGAAAAGAGTGTATTATAAATGAATTGTACCATTAAAACGATTATAAAAGAGTATAAACGAATTGCGTTGTTTCTTACACATACATCTGTTATCAATAATCTGTAATCATAAATCGTTAATCAATGTATAAAAAAATAAATATGTACATTCAGCGTTATAAATGTAAAATATTATTCGGTAGCTCTGACTCTGTTAGTTTACACTGTGCTATTGGACTCATCTTCAATGTATAAATAAATATAATAAATAGATGAGAAATATCGCTTTACAGTCAAGCATAACGACGAGTCGAAGGATAATCAAAGATGAAATGTAACGAGATACTTTGTCCTCATTGCCTCAGGTGGCCGTTACACCTACATCTTAGTTCTTCGTAAAAACTGGATTTATATACATATCTGGTTTAACAACTTGCCGTAAAGCAAGAAAAAACACATAATAAAAAATATTGTAATAAGTTAAAATCTCTTCAAATATATGAAAACCGTATCATTCTGCAAGTACAGTTTTATTTAACCAGAACATAATATGAATTATTTTCTCTCTATTAAACGGAATAAATTCAACCTATATTGTCCACACTGCGTATACAACGTGATATTGGCTATGGTAAGTAGTAGTATCGCTAATATAAAGTGTCATCTGTCCAGATTTATTAACCAAAGACAGAGAAATATCACCATCCATTCCTTCTTCGTCTACTTCTCGATCGTACTTTGTGATAATGTCCCAACAAGCAGATTATATACAATAACTCTCGATCTACCCAATCCGGTTATAATACTAAAGTAACGGCCC
>JWHW01025711.1:190099-224931 GCA_000931545.1 Papilio glaucus | reverse complement strand
TTCGCATTCACTTCCATTCGAACTTCCCTATCCCACCACACCGTGTTGGCTTTCCTTGCGTCCTTCCTCTTGCTTATTCCACATACTTCGGTAGAAATATATATATATATATATATATTGTAGAAATATAAATATAAAAACTGAACAAATTTATAACAGCATGACACAGTGAAGGGTTGAACTTAAATTGATTTGGCTGTGAAACACGAAGGTATTAAAATGTGTAATGATGAGATTTTTACTTATACATCACGATAACGAGCGGTTGGGCTGTGAAAAGGCATTTGTGGGTTCAAAACGTACTACGTCACCAAGTAACATTTGGCAAAAAGTACATTGTTTCCATAATGATTAAGAATTTCAATTGCAAAACAGGATTTCTTGACACACTATATATGCGTATTGTCATATCACTTTAAAGTAATTCCTCTGTTCATTAATTTCTTTCAGCGTCATATATAAAGAAGTGTGACTACAGCGATAAAGCATTATCAGACTGTATAAGGAAACAAATGGAAAATAGTCTTTCTCAATTCACGAAGGGCATCCCGGAGCTAGGCGTGCCGTCCATAGATCCCGTGGCACTAAACGACATCAACATTGACGGAAATGGTTTAAAGTTAAGATTCACCAATGCAGCCATGCACGGCCTCAGTAACAGCAAGCTTACAGACCTAAAGTGAGTACAATATTACATTTACATTATTATGTATATGTTATTTAATATATTATATCATATGTTATTTGCTGTTGACAACATATAAGAAGTTTACCGCATACGATTTAAGCGCACATAGGGTATAAATGTAAACGAGGTAAGCGGTTCATCCCATCATTTTTAAACTTTTGAAATGATGGACAGATTCATCATCATTATCATCCATGATAATGATCGCCCAGTGATCAAAATTGAACCATTGTCTATTAAGTTTATGAAAACGAAGCATGGTGCGTATTTTATAAACAAGAAAATGCTGCTGAATTAAATTCCTACGAATAACTCTGTTCCTGTTGTCTAACGATCCTCAAATGTTAATTTAAGTTTAACCTGTATTATACAACTTTTATAACTTGAAACTGGACACACATTTACTTAAATATATTTTAATAATTAAAGCAAAACCTTCGTTAAAACTGGTATAATGTGTGGTACATTGTACATATATAAAACCTCGTTTTAATATTATTGTAAAAGAGCTTGTTTATTGACGATGTAATTTTATTTAATATTTTATTTTAATTAATGTAATAAAAATTATGTATCCCACATATTAAATATGTGAAAATAGTTCAGAAATAAAAGACTCACTTAAATTTAATGACTCGTATTTGCTTATAAACACTAGAATTTTTAATTGTATTAACACAATAATATTACGTGTTGCGTGGAATAATATTGTATGCAAATGATACAAAGAAACTGATTCAAAACATGACTCATCTTCGCACTAACTGAGTGCACTTTTGCTTACAGAGTTGACATCGGAAACGAAGAAGAGGATTTCAATTTAGGATTCAAGGGTAACCTGAGTTTGATTGCTAAGTACAATATTGATGGCAAGATTTTAATTCTCCCGATCAAGGGAGATGGCGACGCTATAGTTAAAGCAAGTAAGTAGACAATATTATACAAAAATAATAAAAAAACCTTATTAAATTACTATATACTACGCGCCTATTTGAATTCCGTCTAGCCAAAAGAAATTACTTACATGTACTTATATACATCAAAGAAGCCAGTGACAAACCGTACACGATTTTATACATTTTCTAAATCCAGGATAGCATACGAACGCACGAACACTATTGAGTGTTTACATTTAGTTAAAGATTAAAGGACGTGCATGTGAAGTCGCTAGTTTAGATTGCATTATGATTCAAAAGGGACATATTAAACAGTGGTAGAGCCCGCAACATCATCTGTTGCACGAATGGGCCGGCTCGACCGGAGAAATATCACGACCTCACAGAAGACAGGCATGAAGTAGAGTATTCTGCGTTTATTCCGATCAGTGAGGTACCGCGAGCCTCTCCCCCTTCCCATCTTTTGCTAATAAGACAAGAATGGGAAAGGGAAGATCACTTGACGGTGAAGGGGATGAATAGGAAAGGGAAATACCTTTAAAGGTAGGCAACGCATCTGCAACTGTTACATGTTACTTATTACCCAGGTTATATGTAATGTACTTATGCTATAAAACTAATTCACGTAATTCTCTTTATAAATCATATTTGATAAATAAATAAACTGTACAAGTTTTTCTAATAATCTACGACCGCTGTATACAGGAATCTTTGCAATGTAGATGCGATCGAGTACCTTCGAGACCATCGAGTTGAAAATCAACATCATAATATTGAAATAAAATTAATATAAAATATATAAATAAATCTTAAATTACACGTCCCTCAATTTGAATAAATTTATATCTAGACAAAATAAATATGTAGTATCATATATATCTAATATTATTACTGAATTCAAGAGCCGTATCAATTGATTACATTGATGTAGGTATTGATTTTTATTCTCAGATAATATCGAAGTGAACATCCAGAGCAAACTGGTTCACGTGAAGGACAGCAAAGGACGCAGCCATTTAAAACTTGTAACACCTAATTACAAATACGACATACAAAGCACGACTTTCGACTTGAAGAACTTGTTTAATGGCAACAAGGAGTTAGGTGAGACTTTTTTACTTATTGGCGTCGATGTCGTTTTATCAGTAATATTCAGATATAAATTAACGACAAAAATGTAGAATAAACGCTAGCATTGTAACCAAAAACTTTGATAATGAACTCTAGTTATTGGCTCGGTTCGGTAAATTATTTACTAGCTGTGGACCGAGCTTCACTCCACGTTGTCCGTCTTTCTCCGTCATCTGTCATCGTAAAATTCTCGTTTCTTTGTAATATATTTAGTATTCGAATGCCATCTAGCGTCATCTCACAGAAATTTTATAGGTACCAGTTACCAGTAAAATTTTGCATTGTTGATAACCGATTTCTGATCCAATGATAGCGGTGGCTAAGAGATGACGCTCTTAAAATTCAAATTAGTTATATTTTTTGTGGAATTTCGTATTTTACGGATAGGACACATTTGTGAAAACGCGAATTCCCACACAAAAAAACTAATTTGGTGAGCGCCATGTCTTAGCCACCGCTATCACAAAATAAATTCCAAAACCAGTATTCGAACTGTAGGTACTATCGGGTTACATTTGAAATTATTGATATTTTTGTTTTGCAGCTGAAACGACCCTTAACTTCGCAAACGAAAACTGGAGGCAGCTGATGGACGACCTCGCGCCACCCGCCATTAAACAAATCGTCCGCACGATCGTTAAGGCAATTAACAAATTCTTCTCCGAAGTTTCAATCGGTCAAATGATGAATGGATATAAAGAAAATTAAATACTCGTATTACATGTTAAAATAGTTTTAAATATCTATCAATTATGTATTCACATTATTTATTAAAAATTATATAAGCGCTACTGTTTAAACGTAACAGGACAGGCAGAATTATAAATACATTTTTATCTACTTATGGTACCAGCGTGTCACTTAGCACCACCGAGGTTAATCCAACGATGTTTTACCATCCAAAAGTTTGACAAGGTCAGTGATTAACGTGTGGATTGCTTTTTAATAGGAGTACTTCAGAATATGAATTTATTAAAATAATTTATGATATCAAAGAATTTAAGAGATTGCTCCTATCAATCTAACAATGTTTATGTAAGATAATGATATTTTATATGAAGTGTTGTACTCATATAAAAACACCGGTTAAAAGTGTTCCAAAGACAGTAACAGGAACATTCACACGTCAAATTGTGTAAAAAGGATAGCGTAATTAAAATAATAAGAAAAAAAGAGGACAGCTAGAGTTTTTGTCACTTAAGCGTAAATGTAAAAACAACAAACATAACCTAAGCGATTGACGTCCCAATTGTCGCTTTTGGAGTCTAATTTTCTACCGCTAATGGCATATCTGCTACTTTTTTGTTATATAATTAATGGATAAAACGTTTGAAGTTCAAATAAAAAGATGGCACTGTAGTTACCATATTTGTTTAAATAATGTCTAGTTATAACATTGTCCTGTTGAACCCAAACGGAACAGAACAACTATTTCAATAACTTTTTAAAACACCTCTTCCATTGAGATAGTTTCAATTGATATGAAACATTTTGTGATGATAATCTATTTATATACTTGTTTTGTTTTCACCTTACTATAAGATTTAGAACTGTAAACTATTAGATAATCAATTAATGAATTAATAACATTACTCAATTAAAACTTTTACCATAAAATTATTTCTTTTATTTCAAAAGTTATACGTACAACCGCCTTATGGAATGATCAATCTGTCTCCACTCTCTATTTCTAAACCAATACTACTTAGGGTTTTTAAGAATTCTGATTACTACTTCCATAAAAGCCCGCAGCGCATCGGCAGTTTCTCTGGTGTTGCGGATGTATATAGCGGCGATCACTTAGCTTTACGAGACCCGCTATTCGTTTACTCCTTTCAATAAAAAAGAGGGTGAGCCTTCTTGAATTAAAAGTTTACCTACGGTACTACCTAGAATATTATATTACTAGAACCTGACAGCTCTGAATTACCATGCTTGTCATGAGGTAAGCGTACTGCTTGTCTCAACTCCAAATGTTATTGCAAAATGATAACTCTATTGACGTAAAAACGGTGACCTCAATAATCCTTCGTAATTACAAGGCGAAGGTCTTGCGACTTGCGAAACGTATTTATCTGTAACGTCAACGCTACGTCCGTTTCTTATACCGGTTATTGAGGAAACAATACGATCGCAGCCGTTTGATGAATGAATTGAATGTGATGAATAAATTTGCCTATAGGAAATACTCCGACCAGATTAGTTACAAAATGGCATAAGAAGTTAAGGCCATCACGTCGAAAGGACATTTGATGAATTGAATTCAGCTGTTCTTGCAAAACTGTAGTTATTTTATTGTTTGATAAATAAAATATTTTTTTGTTATTGTTAGGTAACAATTCGTTAGTAACCATAAAAATATTATTACACATTGAGTTCTATATCATTAAATAGCGAATTCTATATTATTACGAGTATATAGCTACTTTTATTTACATGATCACAACCAAATTTTAATAAAAACTACATGAGACACCTTATAATTCCTGATTTAAACGATAAATGATTTTTTTTTGCGGCATAACTAATGGTCAAATTATTTTCTTTGTAAATAAAAGTAACTATTATGCAGAATGATAATGACACTGATTATAAAGGTGGTTAGAAAAATATGAATGGATAATTTTTGGAACCTTGTTTTGGAGCATTAAATGAGTATTTATTAAACAAAATGATCTAGTTTACTAGTACAAAATGACTTCAAGACTGGCAAGATATTTGAAAAAAACTGGCCTTGTAGCTTATCTATGTCCAAAATTGCTTAGTTTGGGCCAAGCATTTCTGGACATAGATAAGTTGGGCTAAATTGTCATAATTTCGGCAAAGGAATCCATTCGCTTCCGCTTTACTATTACCTTCATAAGCATCAATATCAAATTTTGAGTAAACAATATAAAAATATATCTGTTTCTATACTACGATATACGAATATCTAAGCATTTTATGCATATTTCTCGTTTGCATGGCTGTCTAAATCCTAAAATGATTAACTGTTTCTCTAGCTCTCCACAGAACCTGCGTTTGACGTGCGAGTGTTCATTGAGACGTCATCCAACGTGCTTGGTGCAGTCATCCTTCTCCAAGGTAACGTCAGTCCGAATCGTCTATACCATAGTACTCCAGCAAGAACCACTAATACAAACACCACACCTACTGACATTCCAATGATACCAGCTCTGAACTGTGACGCTGTAGCAACTGTAACAAAAATATGAAACACTCTAATAAAATAAAATCACAAATAATTTGTGAAAAATCCGTTCAATAGACAATTGAATTGAACATGGTTGTTACAAAGGAGTTCTTAAATCGCACGTTATACGTTTGGTTGCGGGCTGATGGTCTAGACAAAAAACAGTGAAAAACGCCACTAAAAACCTGTTATAACTAATTAATTGTAACACCTAGAACTAATTGACGTTTAATAATGTAGTTATTAATCTGCTGTAACACTGTTTGATATATCATTGATTATTGCTCAGTTTGTGTATTTTTTTAATAATAAGTAGTTCTGGAGTTATAAATTATTTAAAAAAATATCAAAATATAACTTCGGTTATTTAAAAAATAAAATTGTAACTTCGGTTATTTAAAACGAGTTCTAGAATAGATAACAAATTTCATTAACTAGAGTCACCGGTAGACTCGTTTTTTCATAAGCACCGACGAGGTATAATACAATGTAAACATAGAAAATGCAAAATTCCGTTTTTTTTTATTTATGGTGAAGAATTATACACGCGATCTTTAGCATCTGTACTATCTTATAATTGAACGTTAAGGATAACGTCGTTTGTGGTTTTCAATGTTGAAATCATGAGTAGCGATCAACAACTACATCAGTAATCAAGTAATCAAGAAAAAAATAATTACTAATGCACTTTAGCCATTCTTACAAAGTAATTATTATTAAATGTAGGTGTGGGAATTTTGCAATCTCAGATAAAATTTAATAATAAATAGATATATTTGCCATGTCACATGTTTACTGATCAAGAGATTATAATGTAACGCATTCGGCCAAGATTATTGATTTATTTTAAAAGCAAATAGGTATTACCTTGCAGGTTTTTGTTTTATGTCACTGCTACAAAACTAAAAAAAGATCTTCGCACGAGATGGTGCTGCTATCTCTATCATGTTTCACAGTTACGTTAATATAAAAGTTTCGAAAAACATCTTTTTCTCACATTATCATATAACATTAGCTATCCATATTATAAGATTTCAATTCACTTTATCTCACGATTTCCACAAAATTACACATTTCCGATGAAAACCTATAAAGTTTAATGGCCGCCATGAATGGTAAATTACGTTTGTATGTTTACAAAAATTCTATCTTGCTGTGAAACAAGGTATACGTCGCCTAAATTAAAAATGAAATACATGGTAAAAAAAAATTAACGTTCGCCTAAATTATAAATGAAATACATGGTAAAAAAAATAATGCTACACTATGACGTACAAATCACGGCACTTCTCATTGACACAGTTTATACACTCTTGCGACCCCCTTTAATTTATTATGCATTATTCGATGAGACAAGTAGGCATCTCAACGGTAATAATATAATATTTTCTACGGGGTGTCGTTGAAGATGTTACCAAATTGAGGGGAATCAAATACAGATAAAACGACTAGCCTCAATACAAATATATACTTTTTTAGCCTACGGAGATAAATAAAGAATATTTTCTTGTGACCGAACTGTCCGAGTCAAAAGGATTTATTGGAAAATCCCTACACGTATCTAGTGGAGCCTATTTTTTAAAAGTCCCATAGCGGCTTTTGCTGTATTATTAAACTTATACAATAAGAGGACCAGTACTCGATCGCACACGTGATATTCAATTATTGAGATATCTTAAAACATAAACAAGACACGACCATCAGAGTTGGATACTTACCGCCAGGATAGACGGTGATGTGATCCCTCGCTTCTAAAATGTGTTCATTGATCAACGCAGCACAAGTCCATTCTCCGATGTCATCCTCATGAACAGGGTTTATAGTCAGAGAGCAGTCTCCGTAATCAAGACTCCGATTCGGTGTGAAATAATATCGGTTTAAGATTGCACTAAAAATTTAACTAAAGTAAAATATACACAAGTATAACATACTTCTGTAACGCAAATTTGAAATACTGTCTACAAAGCCTTCCTAGATTACTTCTTCAATTATCTTTAACGATATTTCTTCCTTGGACTCTTGCTTCAAGCTACCCTATGCAAGCATTTTCTTCGTCTTAAGACTGATTTGGTGGATTAATAAATTGTCAAAGATTATGGATATTTTAAGGAGTGATACAAAAACTCTTACGAACCGGACACACTTAAATAGTTTGAAACGTACAACAAAAATATTATTTTCCTAAGGTTTGATTGTAATAAGCTTCTAAGCGTTGTTTTTATTATCTACAAGAATACAAACTAGTATTAAGGATTTAATAATGAAACCATTATAACCTGTACGTAGTTAATTATCGTGTTTTTCATTGTTTGCTAACTCCAATGTATTATCATTCTAATAACTTACGCGAGCGTAGTACTCGCTCACGTACATACTTATAAAATAAACCAACTCCAAATTATCCAAAACCGCTTCCTTCGAATTGCCGCTGGGCCCGATGGTTCCAGCGCAACAAAGATATACATAATGACCTAAAAATGGACACGATCCAAGAGCATTTCCGGGAACTCTCGAAGTGCTACTTCGAAAGCGCAGCTAAACATCCCAACCCTCTCATAGTTCAGGCCGCCGACTACGTTCCAAATCCTGAGTCTACAGTCGCCAAACGCAGATCTTAACACGTCCTACTGATCTACCGCGATCATGAGGACACTCAAACCATAGCACAGACACGACAAAGCTCTCACCGTCCTCGCCTACGAGTACAACGACACCGCGGTCCTCACCGCCCCCAGACGCTCGTTAAAACAGTTGACGACCGTCGGGGGACAGGTACGCTCCTTCCCTCGACGATCAAGTAGACAACACCCCTACTTAGTAGACGTCATTATAGTCTTCGACGGTAACACGTTCAACTTAAGTAGACACCTCACCCACACCGATAGCTGCTAAATCCAGCAACCAGGCCCCTAGATTAGGGACCTAGAATTTTTTACTATTAGCTCAAGATCACTCGGATCGCGAGCCCTGTATCAGATGAAGCTGTAAGCCCAGCAAGAGTCAGTTTACGTAACATACATGTAGTGATTCCCTTATTTAATTATTACAATGAAAATTACCTATTTTCTGTAACAGATTGGTCGACTCTTATGCCAACAAATTTGGGCGACAAGAATCTGCAATAGTCCAAAGGTCTGTTTCCGTTAGCTGTATGACAGAACAAAGTTGCTGAACCACCAACACTTGCTACAACTTCTTTCTTATTGGCAGCCAAAGGACCGGTTACTCTTAATAGAACGCTGTCTATTATTTCTACTCCCAATTGTTCTCGGGGACCCATGTGACAGGTCCATTTGCCGGCATCTTCTGAGGTAACGTGCGAGAAACTGATGCCGCAGTCTCCTACTTGCAGATTTTCTCCGGTGTACCTTGAAAATATAATGTTTACATCACAATTTACAGTATATTTCGCTAATAACAACTTTGGCTATAGCGCCTTCGGGTATAGTATTTTTTTAAATGAACCAATAAACAAGTTCCTAGAAATCTCTCTTGGTATCAGGTCCACATCATCATGATCAATGGTAGGTAGGAATTTACTACTATTTACTTTAGGCTGTAGCAACGGAATGAACCATATTTTACGTGTAAGCCGATTTCTTAATTACACTTCAAACTTAAAATCATAACATTCTCTCTATCTTGCTAAATTTGCTAAATCAAAACATTTTTATTAAATTGGAGAAGGGGCCAAACGAGCAACGGGTCGCCTAAAATTAAGTGATCACCGCTGCGAGGAACTGCGATGATCCTAACTCGTGTTGGTTTGGAAATACCGCTGGCCACAGATCATTCCACAATGCTCAAGATGGTGAGGATGGTAAATGGAGCTCTGTCAAGTTAAGCGATAACGAAACTCAGCAAAAATTGTACCGAACAATTCTTCGGAATACTCCCCAGTGGGTCAAGCCTCAGTAAGAGCTCCGTCGTATACTATTCGGGTCGCTCTTCATTGTACGCGGTCAAGTGAAAGAAGCTGCTATTTGGGAGCTCCAGCCCAGAGATGAGAGCAATATTCCATATGACGCCGGATATTTAAATACTATGTAATTTGGAACTTAAAGGAAAATTCACTGTTTAGCCTATGAGCCACCTCTTCACTGTTTAGCTAATGAGGGTTATTTTTTATCTCACGTAATAGATGTCAGTGACACCTGAATGCGTATTTGGTCACTTTCGAATTTGATATACCTAAGGATAAAAAGGAAAGTCAGGTCTACTTATAAAATCTCACCAAAATAATTGGTTATCAGAGTCCAGCCTCCCCGGCGTGTACTGAGTCCCATTCGGGTGCTGAAACCAGCAGTAAGAAAGAGATACGCTGGATCGGCACATGATGGTAAAGGTCATATTCTCCTGTACGAATATAGTCCTTATGTCGTCGGCCTGAGAGTTCTGTAACTCACGTCTGATCCTATTACCTGTGAAATTATTTTTTTAATACAGAAACATATTAGATAACTATTTACCTAGAGCCAAAAATAAAAGCAGATAGACTTTATATGTATTAGTAAACCTACTTCTTGTGTCAGGTGCAACACTAATGAGAGCCTGCATTGGTGTTTGGGACCTTATCGTCGTGCCCTCCCACATCTGGAGTCCAACAGAACATCGCCAAGTGCCATAGTCGTTAGCTGTCGGTTTTTCTATCGTTATACCACAATGCTTTCTTGCAAAGCCTTCTCCGTAATAACTGGAAATGTAGAAAGTGAAAAATGTAGATAATACAGTAGATGATGTTCAAAAGATGCTCTACTGAACCTAATGTTCAAAGTTAACCGTATTCGAGACCAGAGCTGTCTGAATCATACTGAGAGCTGTGGTGTGAAAACCAGCCTGCACCCCTATTGTTAATTTTAAGAAATTAAAAAATGGTATTAGGTAGAGGTAATAGTAAGGGGAATTATACGTAGGCGTTGAAATAGGTAGAAGAAAATAAGTAATACCACCCGTATTAGATAAGGGTCGTAACAGTTAGGAATTATAATAGGTAGGGATAGTAGTAGGTAGAGGGTAGAAAGTAGAAGTAAGTAGGGTAGAACTTAGGGGAAGACGAGCAGATTACGCATAGCACATATGTGTAAATAACAACCCACTGCCCCCAGCCATACACCCCTTGCACCCCCGTCAATAAAGTCCTATACGAGACTTGTTAATCCCCTTGCCCTTCTTTGGTATGTATTTACTTAGTCAGGTCATAAGTTCTGTCACAAACTTTTAATCTAATCAATGATAAACTTTTTGTTAATTATTCAAGAATTATGCATAAAGGTAATTAAATTAGAATACAATTTTATTTACATTATTCGAAATGCCCTCTCCCATTTTGAATACAGGCCAAGAATATTTGGCCAGTATTCGCCAATCTAAAAAAAAGGTTTTGACAGAACTTATGACCCGACTGTAAAAGTTTATTGTTATTAATTAAATATAACGAACTTTATTCATACATACAGGACGTTTACATGACGGAAGGGGATATATAGCACGGTGATAAGACTCCGAAAAGTCATCACAATCTGAAATATGCCACTCACGGGTCCTTATTCCGCATTTATCGTAAGCATCATCAGCCGTCCCCTGCTATACGTAGGCCCTTCCTAGAATTATGACAAACATCGGGCCCATGCCATGCCACCTTTATCCAGCGCACTTTTGAAACATTGACCAGATCGTGAGTTTATTTCATGGCTTTATATTCTGTTTAACTTTATGCATAAAATTAAGAGACAATACCTGTGCCGTCCGTCACTGAGACCGTCCACAACATTATAACCGAAAGATTCTGATGTCTTCTGGAAGCGACAAAACGTGATGTTCTTGGACGAGTGGAGAAGATTACAGTACAAATGCATCTTGTTTTCATTGTGGTCTGTTATGTAACCCACGTCCAGCCGCTCAGCTATCATTTTGAGTTTTATTAGCAGTTTTAGTAGTTAATAGGCAAAATAATCAAAAAAGCACAAAATAAAAATATGTGGTTGGGTCAAAAACGAAGTAACTTACGATATTTTTAAACTCCAAACGTGATTCTCTATAATTCTAGTGGTGTATTTGTCACGCCAAAAATCTCTCTGTTCTCTTTTGCTCAAATCTCTCTCTCTCTCTTTCTCTCTCTGTCTCTAATTTGTTCGACACGAGTTTAGAATTGAGGTTATGGAGCTTAACGTGAGCAATGCTTACTCATCCAATCTCAATACGCATACACAAATATAGAAGCTTATATAATAGACGGAGACGAGAAAGAAAGAGATCTTCGTTCAAAAAATCATGAGAAAACTAAGATGAAGCTTATACCATAATATATATACGTCAATGGTATATGATTTTTTATAAAAGTAGAAGGTGACGGAGCAAGCAGCAGCAACTCAGCCAATGCAATGGCTGCTACTCTTAAACATTCGCAACAAGCAGATAAAGCATGTATGTCTATCTTTTAGGATAGGACGACAATGGCATACGGACACTCCGCTCGTCAGACAATACGTAAAGGTACGATACATCTCCGATACTAAGGTATCCCGAAATGCCTGTTCATTAAATAACAACTTCGCTTACGTTCATTTTGAACTTAAAATAAAAGCACGCTAATGTCATTCACAAATTCTGTTTGATATAAAAAAACTGGTGTAAAAGACATACTCTTCAAATGCGCTTACTTTCGACTTTAATACGACGCTGTACTTCCAACTCAGTCACTTGACCGGGCAGGCCCAGTTGAACGTTCCATACGCCTTGCACAGCTCTCGTGGTCCGGTCAAGGGTTACACTGCAGTGTCCGGGCACTAATGAACTTTCCTCAAAGGGTTTCTTGACGAGACAATACGAATTCTCCAACGACGTCAATTCGAGTTTTGCCTCTGTTTGACCGTCCTTAAGTGATATCGGCGTGGCGGTGTACGATTTTTTAGATTCTGAAACCAAAACCGGCTTAGTCTACATAGTCATAGTCACATATAGTTTAGATAAGTGATAGAGAAAGTTATGTTAGGTTCAGAATAACAAGGATCAAGTATCACAACTCAATTAGTACAACTTATTATCCTACTTTGAATTTGCAATGTACTAAATATCCTGTTCATGATCTTTGATTTCGACTATTGGACCTACACTTATATCGAATTGCTCTCTACAAACACCCGCTTCACTGGGTTTTTTCTTTTTTTTTCTAACTAAAATTATTGATAATATATTATTGAAAAATACCCGTATCTTTTACATCCCTATAACCATCGACATGCAACCACCATAGTGACATATGGGAACTTTGAAGCTACAACCACCCATAATCACACTTGCTCTGTGTAGTTGTTGTTTTGGCTAAATGTGTAGTTTTGGCTAAAACGTGAAATATACATAGATACGCACACATCCATTTTTATATAGATAGATAAATTAACATTGTTGTTTACCATATCGTAAAGATATGTATCTAAAGTACCGATATTTCGTATAATTATCTAGATAACGTGCGCTGCTAATGTGAAATCGGTACTAAAATGTTGTAAAGAAAATCAGTTATTATCCTAATTACTTAATTGGCTTCATCATTATGAGGACAACATTATTATCTTAAAATTACTGATTTTTAGTTATGACAAAAATTTGTATATTTTAAATTTATTATTTACTTTGATACATAATATGTGGATAAAACCTCCTGTCACGTCCTAATAAATTTGTTGAAATAATTACACGTTTATAAAAATGAATGAAAGACACGCTCCATGAATGTGCTTTGTATTTGATGTAACACATATCCGTACATGTTTGATCCATACATACCTACAACGTACAATTCTGTCCAACCTGTAAGCGAGTTGTTGGAACTAATTGCAGTCATGCGCCATCTGCCTTCATCAGTTCTTGCAACACTTTGTACTCTCACCCCGCACCCGTCGCTCCATTTTATGTATCTGAATAAAAATATATTATCAGCCAACCGTTCTGCAAATATGTGCGGCGACTTGCCATTTAAGTTTCATAGTAGTAATTGGCAAACGAGCATGTGATGACTTCCAGGTAAACATAAAAATGTTTTGAAATTCGTCAAAAATGCCAGAGGCAGATCAGTACAATCGAGAATGAATATTGTTCGTAATGAGAATAGGGACCCTATTCTCATTACATTCTGAATGATGAAGAAGATTGCTTCAGAATTGTCTGAAGACATGGAAAGGATATTTTGAAAGTTAGTTTGAATGTGACGAGGCATCTGTATCAAACACGGCAAATACTCATGAAGAAAAAGAGTTGGAAAGCGAGATAAGTTTGATCGAGATTGTGATGAAAAGAACGAAATTGGGTAAAGTAAAATTGGGTAAAAAACATTTCAAGGGGAATTCTGTCATACCCGGGTCCCCACCCGGGTATGACAGAATTCCCCTTGAAATGCTGAGAGCTGGAGAAGGTTTAGTTGCAAGTATGCTGTGGGTCTTTTTCAATATATGTTGGAGACATGGCCCAGTACCAAAAACTTGGCGAAAATCTGTTATCGTCCCTTTATATAAAGGAACAGGTTCACAGAATAATTCTAAAAATTACCAAGAATCAGCCTTCTCAGCATCGTGGAAAAACTTTGTACTAAAGTACAGATTGAGTCATGAAAGAAACAGAAGAGTGTGGGATGTCCAAGCAGGTTATAGAAAAAGAATGGGTTGCATGGATCTGATATTTTCTTTATGTATGATCACAGAAAAGTTTCTGGCTCTAAACCAAAAAGTTTTCTTCGAAGATCTAGAAAAGGCCTATTATAAAGTTAAAGGATATGATCTGTGGTCAACCTTGGATGAATTTGGATTGAGCAGTGATCTAATACAGACGTTAAAGTCTCTTTATATAGATTCTTTTGCTTGTAACGTCAAGGATTAACGAGGCCTACTCAGACTGGTTTTGACTCGATAAAGGTGTAAGACGGGGCTGCATCCCCGTAACATGATTGTTGGAAAGCTTTGAAAGACGAAGAGTGTGGATTAAGACGTATATTATGTGGATTATGATATAAGTGAGTTAGTTGTAAAATGTCTCTTGTGCGCCGATGACCAAGTCATGTTTCAGTCATAGGTGGAAGACTTCCAACTTGTGCTGAATGTAGTGAATGATTCATTAGATGGTACAGGTATGAAGGGAAAGGCAAATTTATGTTGCAAAAGTGAGTGACAGTGTAGGGGTCACCCTAGGAAAACTTATATCGATCAGATAGGCACTAGACTTACTAAAAAGGGCGATATAAGGAACACCCATAACCGATGAGCATGCATGCGTAGATGAATGTAGAAGGAGCGAGAGAGATGTGCCAGGATCGCCAAATGGAAATCCATGATCTCTGCCTACCCCTCTGGGTGGCGGGCGTGAGCGCGTATTTATTTATCTGTATCGTCGTCGTTAAAAAGCTATTTTGTACTTAGCATGAACATGTACATATATCGACACCGAAAGCTTGATCACCGAAATTCGTATTGGTGAACCACGGAACTTAGGCCACGAGTTACATAAAGACTGTGATGCCAAGTTAAAGGCCTGGCAATTCGACTTCATCATCGCGCAATGATGAATATATAGTAATAAAATCCCCTTGAAATGCCCGACGATCAACCACGACGGCGACTTCTGTTCTAAAACTTCTACCAATATAATAAGAAACTATTCGTAAACGCGATCATATTGTGTGCGAGATTGTACCAGTCTGGTCTGTTAGTTCTTCAGGAGAGAACTGAATGATACAAACCGACGGTCGGTGAATGCGTACCGTCTGACGGAAAGTACGCACTGACGTGTGTACGTGGGTACGTGTACGTAACCAGATAGTAGTTCACATTGACACATATTTCAGATGAAATAATACCTAAAAACATCTTACTTACCTATTATTGGGTGGCGAATTTACAGTAAACGTCAGCCCCGATGGTGTTGTAATTTGACAAGAATGTTGTCTTTCCAAAATTTTGTCCAGTTTAAGGAGAGCCTCGTTCCCTTCAGCCACGTGAAGGGTATACGGCCACCCCAAGCCACGTTGCATTTTTAAAAGATTTTGGACTTCAACATTTATAATCAATTGAGACGATACGTTTTGTAACAGATACTTGCATACTAAAAATTTATAAAACAAACTTCTTAAAAATACATTTAAAAAAAGTTTAATTATAGTAAGTAGTATTCTTGCGCATTCGACATCGTCCAGTCACACCTAGTCGGGTCCTAAGTTATTTCACAAATACATCATTTAATAAATTGTACAACCTTTAATGTTTCTAAATGGGGAATGTAATTTAAAAATTTATTAAAGTTATGCGAAATACTCTCCTTAATTTTGAATGTAGGCCCTAAACCTCCGAGGGTAGCCGTATCTTCATGTATACGTATATCACTCTCTCTCTGGGACTCCAAATCCTGAAGAGGTTTAGCTCAGACTTTCCCTGCTAAACGTTGCAAAATGTTTAGGGTTTGAGTGACTGGAAGAAGGCCACTCTTTGTACCTGATGAAATCGATTTCACGAGTGCTAAGCCCGTTTCGCATGTTTGCTGCTCGTTGAACTGACACTGAAACTTGTTGGAATACCCAATGTCTTCATCTCTTTCTCAGACACTGATTGAGGAAGAGGTTCCACAACCTTTGTAAGAAGTGTATTTCGATAGTGAACAGCGCTAGTTTTCTCATTTTTCCTACGGAAACACCTCGGTTACACCTTCACTGGATTTTCGAGATACACCTGGTCGCTTCTTTAGTGTCGTGAGCATAAATTTAATCATTTTGTTTGTTGTAACTTTCTTCGAAGCTAAAATTTATATTTTTTTTTACCACGTACCGAACCTTAATGTGATCAGATGGTCGTTGAAATAATGCCCTATAGATAAGCTCCTAATTTCAGGTTTTCTTTTAGCTTAGTCCAATTAAAGGGCTAACATTATTTGGTTACGGAGGGGATTTTGTTGGATTCGCGCCTCCTTTGACGGTCTTCAAAAGTCTAATTTTCACTAAATCGTTTGATAGTATATGCGAACCAGAGTATGAATTATAAATGTTACATCTGTTGAAAAATAGCTATTGGCGCAGCGCAATAACAGCCACTTTTGATTATTTTTGCGTCCACTTCATCTTCAATGGAAAAAAAATAATTTCTTTTTATTTTAATATGGTGCGCAAAGCTTACTTATGCAAAATCAGTATATACATTGCTGGTCAGTATTCAAAAGAAACATCAAATAAGGTGGCTGCCAGTGATCACGAAGGGAGAGTAGTGACAAGTCTTCGCTCTCCCTTCTTTCAAAGACCGTAAAGCAGTGGCGGACGACCAGAACAGGACGCTACCGAACACCAAATATCAGTATTGCTTGTCCTAAATGTTTAAACATTAACTTAGACTAATCCCCATATGGATATACATAGATACGTCCTAAAACTTTGACAAAACAGTGGTAGAACTGGCAGTAAGCAGCAGGTCCACGAGTGGGCCGTCGAGTAAGGTAATAGTAAGACCTCCCAGAATACAGTCGTGAAGTAGTCGGTTTATCCAAAGATGGTCTGTCCCTTCGATGACGAGATTCTTACATCATTCATCTAATACCCGTGAAGCTTTGAACCGGGCGGAGTCCTCAATATTATTCTCGGCGACTTCTCGAACTCTTGCTGGTGCTCGTACACAAAGGCATATTTTATCATGTTTGCCTACCATTATCTTTTCTAGGTTAGTAGTTACAGGTTTCAATTTATAACATACTCAACACATTCCTAATGTTGGTTTATATAAATTAATAAAAAATATTCGTGAATATATCTATCTTTGATTATATATATAGTGTGACATTAGAAATAGATAATAGATAAATTACTTCAAAACAACACTCACCTAAAAATATAGCTATTAGAAAATTAAATCGTAGCCGCGCCATTTTATGTGCTTAATCTCACACACATCACATAATAATAAACCCAAAATCGATACACCTTTGATAATCAGTTCAATTTAAAAAATAATAATCAATGCTTTAAAAAAAATCAGCTAAAATAATCTATGATAGTGTTGAATGATGAGGTATTTATTATTGCTTATCACTTAAATCTCCCAAACATTGATTTTCAAACAACTAGGGATAAAATAAATATGGCGGCGTACAATACTTTTAGTATTACTCCCGCAAGTTAGTAATGCGCTGAACCTAGTGAATCTAATAATAAGTTAGGGAGTTAAGGCTATAATAATTGTATGTATATCTATAGATTGTATAGATATCTTTCAAAATATAACCAAATATTAATAATGTGTTTTCTACTGATAAGTCTAAGTTAAATTGGTATTTTTTCATCGTCCGACGTTGATGCTCATGCTGTCAGGAAGATTTTATACTGGCTTTATATGTAGGTTAATATTGTTGCTATATCACATCATGGCATTATCAATATTTTGGTAAGGATTATTATATATCTTTATCAAATGTTTAATATCCGTGATCAACTGTGACATTCACTGGTTTCTTTTATTTGAATAATAAATCCACGAGCATAATTTGTGACGTATTTTCCTACTAATTTAAAAGCAAAGACGACAACAATAACAATAAAGAAGATAGTTTTGCTAACGGTAGTGAGTATTCATTGGTCACGAAATTACGTCACCAAAATGGCGCCCAGGCGGATTAGCAATTTGCGGAGGTAATAGCATTCATTTTATACACTGTATACACTGATAAATAAATATACGCTTGCGCCCGTAACCCTGAGGGGTAGGCAGAGATTATGGAATTCCATTTGGCGCGATCCTGGCACACCTCTCTCGCTTCTTCTACATCCATACATCTACGCATACAAGCTCGTCGGTTACGGGTACTCCTTACATCGCTTTTCTTTAGAATGTTACTAATCTGATCGATATAAGTTCTCCTAGGACGTCCCCTACAAACACTGCCACTAACTTTTGCAACATAAATTTGTTTTATTACTCTCCATTCATTCATCCTTTCAACATGCCCGAACCACCGAAGCATACCTTTCTCAATTATAGTCGCAACATCCGCTTTTAAGTCACAACATCCGCTTTTAAGCCACACTTTTCTCTTATAACGTTATTTTTAATCCTATTATTCAACTTCACGCCGAACATACTTCTTAAGGATCGCATCTCAACGGCATTAACATAAACATGCTTTTCTTGCCAAACCCAGCTCTCACTTCCATACATTAAAGTGGAGATTAGTACATCATTGCGTATGCTACTGTACATAGGTAGCCCCATTCATTTTATTTCTCGCATTCACACTTCTTCAAAATCATTCACGTGTCTACCATCTCTACTAAACATACATCGCAAAGACAAACTCTTCCACATGTTCCACTTCTTTGTCGTTAATATGTACACTGATATTTTAGCTTAGATAGCCTTTTTTTTCAATATGGTCTGGGGCGCACCTCTGAGGGGACACCGTGCAATGCAGGTTCGGGATTCCCCGCCCTCCCCCGCTGACGTCTTGAGTTTTTTTATAAAGGTTCACTCCTCACGGCCCCCGTCTTGAAAAAGACAGAGGCCCACGGTCCCAGCATTGCCGCCGGGATTACGTGAAATACGGCTGCAAGGGTTGGGCTAATCCCTCCCCTCGAAGCCCTACCGCCGCCGCGTCTGCGGTGCGATCCCGCTGAGTCGCGTAGGGCAGGGTGGGTGGCACACCGCAATACCAACACTCCTCTCTCTCCGCGACTCACCCTCACTCGCTGCGGGGACAGGTCCCCGTAGCCACCGGCTCGCTCGAGGGGCGGGCTGGCCAGAAGCCCACCCCGAGCGACCCCTCTAGCGGGTCCTTCCTCACGGACCGGCTGTGGGTTACTCTTAGGGGCCATGACAAGGCGGGAACCCGGTTGGTCTTAGATAGGCTATCATTTGCGCAATCAACTTAGTCAGAACACATACAAATTTTCATTAATCCTTTACGATTCCTACATAAATAATAATATAAAAGCAGTCAGTCACTGGAGAAGTAGGTCATTCGAGGTTTTAATCAGTTCGTTCACACAGACCAGCTCGAAGAGGGGAGCAGATTTTGATAACAATTAAAATAGAGTTTTGAATGATTGAAACAATTTTTGTTATTGAGAATCGAATCGAAAGCCGGCCTGATGCGCATAGTGTGAAACAAGCTTCTCGCAAGTGAAAAACTCGCAAGCGCATAGTAAAAAACTCGTCATCAGAGGGAGCCGACTGGCTGCCTCTGATGACAAGTTCTCCCGCTCGCGCAGCCAACCGGCTCCGATTGCGTGCATCCGCTTTACTAATGCTCTTCTAGCCGGTCTGTGTGAAAAGAAGAGTACCGTCCGATGCTGTACGAGTCGGACCCGGTAAAATAGTAGAAGTTACTCGAAAAGAAGTACGTCACTCGAGGACGTGATTCGTAACTGATAGTAGAAGTCTCTCGAGAACGAGGATGTCACTCAAAGACAATGTGTGTGTCTTTTCGAGTAAAAACCTTGTTATTACTCAAAGAGCACACATTCGAGTTTATATAGTTACAGGCATAATTTTTATAGTTTAGGTTCATAAACTACAATTGTCTAAGGAGACGTAATTGGGTGGTACGACATTACGACAGAAAAAAAATGTTACGTGTGTGCTCACTCTTTTACGAGTGCGAAGAATAATTATATTCTAAGGAACATGTATTTATACTTATTGTTAACTTAACCTAAATCACATTCTTGAGATTTTTAAATAGATTCAAACTTCACGATTAACTTCTCAGTGATTTTGTGCTTTAAAGGGAGAAATGGTATAACATCATCGGCTTCCTTCATTTGTGTTGTTGGCATCTGAAAAACATAGATTTTTTAGAAACCTTACATTTGACAATTATATGTTTGATGGAGAAAAAAACATTAAAATGGCAATATTATGCTTTTTATATGTTTAATGAATATATGAAGTCAGCTTTTACATTCTTATTTCTATTGACAATAAAACTTACATTTAACTCCCTTGCTGTTGATTCTTTGGCAGTGAACTCACGAAGGACATAATTTGTATTTAACATGTGGAACATTCTTGTCTCATGAGAACGGACTAGAACATCATCCACGCGCAAAAAGTATCTTAATAGCACATACCAATAAGATGGCATCACTCTCTGAAATAGAAATAATAATAATGTTGATACATAAATATATAAACCAAACAATTCTTGTATACTACCAATTTGTTATCTCCTATACATCAGATTTGAATCAGACAATAAATTGAATAAAATTATGTATTTAGATAAGGTATTCATTTTTTCATTTAAGTGTCTGTCCCCTAAACATTAAAACACACAAACTAAAACTAGTTTATAGCCCACCATCTGTTAGCATGCAATATCTCTAAATTGTTCTCAAATGTCAATGGATGATAACTATTTACTGGTAGGCTGAATGAAATTCTATGATATATCTGTCATTATTCAAATACTAAACGTGTTTCGAAAAACACGATCCCATGATGACAGAGATATAAATGCAGAGGCCCAATTCATTTTAGTGTCTCCTTTCTCGAAATTAATTGTACTCTATTTAATGAAAATTTTCTTTGCAAATGTAATTGACAAATAAATAAATATGCGCTCTCGCCCGTAACTCAGAGGGTAGGGCTCTTGGATTTCCATTTTTCGCGATCCTGGCACACCTCTCTCGCTTCTTCTACATTCATACATCTATGCATACATGCTCGTCGGTTATGGGTGCTCCTTATATCGCCCTTTTTTAGTAAGCCACTAATCTGATCCATATAAGTTCTCCTAGGGCGTCCCCTACCAACACTGCCACTCGCTTTTGCTACATAAATTTGTTATGTTATTCTCTCTTTATTTATCCTTTCAACATGCCTGAACCACCGAAGCATACCTTTCTCAATTCTAGTCACAACATCCACTCTTAAGCCACACTTTTCCTTTCACAGTCAGAAATTATTCATAACCATAATATTGTAAGATATGATGAATAATAATCTTAAGTAATATGGTACTCCTTACAATTTTAACTGAAAGCTTAGAAATTCCGTGATCATGCAATTCATCTTCAAACAATGTCAAATCATGGTAGAAGAGTATCTGGTCCTTTTGCTTTAACAGTTCAAAGTTGATGGTTTCATCTGTTGGCTCGACAACAACATTATCATTTAATGTGCCTTTATAATCTGTTGAGAATGTCCAATCAAAGTTTTTTTTCTTCTTTTCAGCTTCTGGTCTAATAAGGAAAAATGTTTATTAAGTTTAAAAATAGTATAAAATTTCTATACCATGTTTCATTGCAAGATAATATGATTGTTGTAAACAAACAAACGTCATTCACCATACATGGCGGCCATTAAACTTTTTATAATTTCAGTGAAAATTAATTTTGTAGAAATCGTGAGATAGATTAAAGTGAAATTGTGTAATATAGATAGTTAATGTTATAAAGTAATATGGGAAAAAGTTGGTTTTCGAAAATATATTAGTATTTTAACGTAAAATTACGTAAAATTTTACGTAAAATCCTTAGTGTACAACAATTATATCTTAATGTGAATTAAGGTACATGTGTATTTATTTTGCATAAAGGTAATCTGTCACATGAAGTGATGTACCATACTAAATATGTGTGATATTTATGTATCATGTAAAAGAAATAACACCTTACTACTAAGCCTTCTGTTTAAGTCCAAGTTGATTGAGATTAAGACTGCACTGGTAACATCACACTATTAATAGTGCCAACACCTTAGGATCTTATGTCAGGGATTTTAACTGTCCCAGGTATTACCTATCTGTTATATATCAAGATTAAAACATCTTTTCCCTGCACTGGCAACCAGAATCAACATAGGTATGTGTCAATGTGAACCAATGCTACATATTTGAATCCTTCGTAGTGTACTACATATTTGTACCCAAAAACTGCATAGTAGTGGATTGACAACCATCAAGATAGTGTGGATGGTAATTAGAGCTCTGTTGTGTAAAGTGATAAGAAATTCACATGCTCTTCTAAGCCACACTTTTCCCTTACAATACCTTTTTTTTTCTATCACTCAGTTCACACTTAGCATAATTTTCAAAGATTGCTTCTCTGTAGCATTAATTCTACTAACATGCTTATACCGCCAAACCCAGCTCTCACCTCCTTAAGTAAAGTAGCGCCTAATACATCATTGTCTATGCCTAGACTGGCCTTCAGACATATTCTGTCTCCTCAAAATTGTGTTTATAACCCCATTCCTCTTACTCCCCATATTCACTCAAATATGTTATTATATCTAACTTAAAATTAATCACTTCTATAACTTTTTGTCTAGACAGTTAAATTAAATTGGTCTAGTCAACAGGCGATAAATAAAAAAAAAGTATTACAAAACTAGCCGACATTACTTTTAAATAGATATTTTAATTTAGAAAACTTACAGATTTCACTACCATCATTGTATTCCTATTATGTATATGGTATCAATTAGCCTAGCCTCTAATATTTATGTTTATATTTTTGGCCTACCAGAGGCATCTGATCCAACGATAATTTAATTACAATACATTTATGATATTTAATTCTAAATTAAATTAAATTCTAGTTGTAAAATGTCTTGTACACTGATGACCAGGTTGTGTTTGCATCATCTGCGGAGGACCTACAGCTTATACTGAATGTAGTGAATGATTCGTTAGAAGGTAAAAAGGTATGAAGATGAATGTGGATAAGATGAAAGTAATGGTGTTTGAAAGAGATCAGAGTAAGACAGTAATTGATATAAATATAACAGTAAAGAAGAGGAACAGGTGGAAGAGTTTGTGTATTTGCAGTGTATGTTTAGGAGAGATGGAAGGCATGTTAAAGATTTTTAAAAGTGAATGTGGGGAATAAAATTAATGGGGCTATAGGTACAGTAGTAGGGAGTCAGAATGTGTCTATGATGCCTCATCTGGTTATACACAATGCTATACTAGTCCCCACTTTAATGTATGGAAGTGAAAGCTGGGTTTGGCAGGAAAAGCCGTTGAGATGATAACTGATAACTGATGACAAAGATCCTTAAGTATGTTAGGCTTAACGTTGAATGATAGGATTAAAAATACCATTATAAGGGAATAGTGTAGCTTAAAAGTGGATGTTGTGACTAGATTTGAGAAGGTATGCTTCAGTAGTTCGGGCATGTTGAAAGAATGAATAAAGAGAGGCACCCCAGGAAAACTTATATCTATCAGATTAGCGGTTTACTAAAAAGGGGCGATATAAGGAGCACCCATAACCAATGAGCATGTATGCATAGATGTATGAATGTAGAAGCGACAGAGGTGTGCCAGGATCGCGCCAAGTGGAAATCCGTGGTCTCTGCCTACCCCTCTGGGTTACGGGCGTGAGCGCATTTTTATTTTATTTTATTTATTAAAAAGTTTGTCCATAACTCTTACCTTGATTCCTGCCAAGCTTCAGCACATGCAACCTCAATTGTCTGAAGTCTACTTGAAACACGTCGTAAAGCGTCCAGTGGATTAAAATTAATATAAGCACCACTCTCATGTGACAAGGTAAGAATGTTTTTCGGAAATACCATATCAGGGAAATGAGGTATATTCAACTCCTTGCAATAACTAAAACAAATATTTTAATTAACGTCTTTGATAAGCATAAGCTTCTAGTTTGTAGCTTGTTAAATACTTACACACAAAATTGACAATATTGATCGTCGTCTCGTTCACAAACAACTTTTGTTGAGCAGACACTTGGTAATATACAACTAACATCGTACGAGATATGCCAAGGTCCAAACTGTATAGATTGAGAATTTGTAGTATATTTCCCAGAATCAAGTTTGTTTTCCTAAACAAAAAGGTCTGTGAATATGATTTCAAATCATTACAATTCTGTCCCTATGTTAACGAAAGCCATTACCTCTGCGATGAACATCATTATTAAATTTGATAAGATACTTAAATTCTATTACCTAAATCTTCACTCTAATAAATCAAATATGTTTAGAAAATAAAAGAATTTATTGGATATTATTGATATAAAAAAGCTAATGTATCTCTTTTTTGGCAATTTTGTTTTCAGTTCATTAAATTGACGATCAGATAAGAGCAGACAAAAAAAAGACCAAAGAGTAGATGTAAAGCACTGAACAGGAACACATATACCCTGATGTAAAGTTTCAACAGAGCTACCAACTCTCAAAAATATTTGCCCGTGAAGCTCTAGTCAAAAATCTATAAAACACCAAAAAAAATATATAAAAAAGTTATGAATAACAAATATAAAAAACCTGCAAACTTTTTTATAATTTTTACCAGTACGTCCAAAATAATGACTATATATATATATATCGGCAACCGATTGATCGGTAAACACTAAACAGTGCTAGTTATCTCCATGCCAGTTTGAATGCTGCCATTATAATCAAGCTGTTTTTAACAAACTGTGCGTATAAATTAATTATGATTGGCTAGATAGCGTTACTTCAGGCCCTATATCTTAATCACGGAAAACCATCATGCTAAAAATTAAAAATTCCCCTAATAAGGCTCCTAAAAAAACAACATCGCTTTCATTTACCCCCTAAATTTGGGGGGATAACCCCTAAGTTGAGAACCCTGAGTTTTAACATGTTTGGAAGATGAATTATCCAACGACATGGCAAACTGCACAATCAGAAAAATACAAACTGTGTGTATTATTTTACTTAAATTCTATTATATTTTTTGTAATTTAAGGTTTTCAAATCAAAAAATACACTTTAAACTAATTTTTGGCACCCAGAAAATAAACTTAAGCATTAACTACATGATAGTACTGTAAACTTAAATATTCAGAGGCTACGATTATTTCATTAAATTGTCTGACTTTGGTTACAATATTCATCTAAATTACATATTATTTAAAAAACAAACAAACGCGTTACTCGTAATTATGGTTATTTTCTTACATTTTCATAATAATTTACTTTTATATATGTAAACTGTCATTTTTCAGACAGTAATTCATTTCCATTAAAGTGGTAAACAAAATATTTGCTTTCTCGTGTTTATGATTTATTCGTACTAACTTAGTTTTTAAAATCCATCTGTAATAAGTTTTGCACAGTCATCAATGCGTCTTTGGTATAAGGTCTATCTACTAGAAAGTTCTATACGTTATATGAAAAAAAAATATTTATCATACCTTAATTATTTTTTTTTAAAAATATGGTTTCCAAATTACCATCATTATTTCTTTTTGACAAAAACTTTTTTTGGCGCCAATACTTCTAAAAACCTTTGATCCTGCATAAAGCTAGCTAGATAACGATCAGTTCCAACGTTGGAACCCCGATAAGCTCTCGTACGTACTAACGCGCTTTTCAGTCTTTCATCCACAACCCAACATATGAATCTTCTTATTTCACAAAAAGGTATTTGCCACAGCAAGATTCTTTTCCATACACACCGCGAGAAGACTTTCGCCATTCTCATTGATAAATTCATTACCATACGGCCCCAATATATTTTCATACCTGCCCTTTTTACACCAACCCTTCCATTAAAATCACATAGTATGCCAGGCAAATCAAGAAAAGAGCCACAAAAGTAGTTCTTGGCCATTTTTTTTTGATCGGGCCTTTTAAGCATTTCTTTAGAATATATTTGCAATAATATGTATTATTTATCAATAATATAATATTGTGCATTTATTTCAAGTAATTTAAGGATCATAATTTGTTTCGTGTATTTGTACTAGTGATGTACCTATAAACCTATCTTTATTTTTTCTTCCACCAGAGTTAAATGAATGATAGGCATTTGAAAGTAGTTGGTAACTAATTAGTACTTTTTAATATTCACAGATGCAAGGAATGGGTTGAACTCGGAAGTATAGAGGATTTAGCGTATGTTCCTATTGAGAAGTTGAACGAATTGAAATATGTATGTGAATAGCATTTTAAAGAAATAATTTCAATAAAATCACTGAAACATCAACCGCATCGAATACTTTGAATGTGTTAGTGCATTTTAATAGGGTTCAGCTTAGACTGGATATTTGTCGTTTACATTAAATTGTGCGGTGGGTAAAATCGTGGGGCTCAGCTCATTACCGTATACATAAATATACTTTTAAAGGAAATTACTTTTATCACTTTAATTACATTTGGCCACATTTAAGCTCAATGTTGTTAAATAAAATTACTTTAATAAATCATACAACATTGAGCTCAAATGTAATGTTGTTTCAAATATGGAACTTAAAAATTTACTGTAAACCCCTATATTTTATCGATATCTATAACCAAGCGACTTCACTATTTTGCCCGTTAGGTTGGTAGCATCGTTTTTCCTTGTGTCAGAAAATACGACGTAAAATATTTGCATATTGGTTGAGATTTTATACCAAAGCGACATAACTCTTTGTTCGAAGCCAACCCTCTAATTAAAATAGTTGTTACATTCTCTTTGGTCGTGGGCAAATCAAATCAATATGGCCGACTGGAAACGGTCGGTTTGTGTGTTTTGATGTTTGTTGGTTAATTTTAGATGAATTATAATTTCATATAGTTCTAGAATTATTGTTTATTCTCTTAGCTGTTTTACAGTATTGGTGATATTATTAATTAACTATGGAAGCCCTTATACCAGTCATAAACAAATTACAAGATGTATTCAATACTGTCGGGGCTGATGCCATTCAGTTACCTCAAATAATAGTTTTAGGAACGCAGGTATAATTAATTAATTATTTAATGTATTCAATTCTAATATGCATACTGTTATACTAAATATGGATATTTAAGTCAATGACCTGCACTCCGAAAATTAAACGGTTATATAAAGATGTCACTGAAGTTCTTTGTCCCCATTTGAGAAAATTTTTTGTTATTCCCTTCGGTAAATATGTTCTGGCGTAATTTTTTGTTAAAAAAATACAACGTTATTGTAATTATTATAATGTGCGCGTCAAAATAATAACTATCAGTCTAGTGTTTAAACCTATGTTTTGTTTTTAGAGCTCCGGTAAAAGCTCTGTTATAGAAAGTTTGGTTGGACGTTCCTTTTTACCCCGTGGTCCTGGAATCGTGACTCGACGCCCACTAATCCTGCAGTTAGTGTATAGCCCAAAAGACAGTAAAGAGCATCGATCAGCTGAAGAAGGTATCGTATCATATTCATTCCTAGTTTTCACTTGGTTATAAACTTCATTGGATCTTAGAGCAAACGAATTTGAATTCTTCTAATAATTTTTTTTTTGTTTGTCATTCTCAGTTTAAAGTTATAGGCAGGTATTAACACCATTCATATAATTAAGAAAATCATTACTATTTTTTATTTTATATTCATATCTCGGTACTACGAAAATAATTAGTTAAATCGGATAAATAGGATGGATCAAATGTTTTATCCCTTCAAACACATTTGGAATGTAAACATTATGTGATCGCTCTAGGTGCATATAAATACATACATTTTTTTTTTAAATTTGCTTCTACAAATAATTAAATATCAATTGAATGGAATATTAATTGCTTTATTGTTAATGTACAATTATTCTGTATTGATCCCTGCTTTTGTGTTTAGTAGAACAATAACCTATAGAGTTAACAAGATTATTATCTGCTGTATTAAAAAACAAAATTTGTTGAACTTAGGTAAGGTATTATACTCCATATTCTCACAAAGGTTTTATCTTCATAGGAAATATTTAATTTGTAAATGAAATTTTATCATGTCAGTTATTCTTTATAACACAATTAACTATAATTTGACTTATGTAACACAATCTCCAGGTTTCTTATTACTAAGATGATTAGTATATTGATATATGACATGATGATTATATTATCATTATGCTCTATGTTAAAAAGTGTTATTTAGTTAAGTAGCTCAGCAAAATCTTGTAATATACAAGAATGTGATTAAATTATTTGAGGTAAAAAGTATTCATTAAATCACTATTAAATTATATCTAACACAATAATTTGCCAATTTTCTTCTTATACTAAAATTCTTTTAGAGATAAGAAAGAGGTGTTATCAGCATATTGATTAGGTGTATTCTATTTGTTCTTTGAATTGTTAAAAATTATGATTATACATGTTTGCTCATTACATTCCATACAAAGATAAATAAATGCACTCACTGATACAAAGGGACTGACAGAGATTTTCTGTTGGATTTTTAAAAAAATTCATTGTTTTTTTTTTCTACTTTTATCTATGCACACATAGTCAATTATAATAAGTCATTTAAAGTTGATTTAGATTATGTGACCCATTTAATAGGTTCATAGCCACCACTAAACAAATTAACTTAATATATTACTATTATTAATCTGTTAATAATTTTGTGCTGTCATTTTTAACCACTGAAGCTAATTTTTTTTTCACATTTGTAACATTTAGAAACTAAATACACTGTCAAATGAATGTTACTAATACTGCTTGCCTCTTCACCTGCTGGTTATTACTGGCCCCAAATCATATAATTATCCTCCATTATATTTATCAAGATTACATTGCTTGGCCTTGTTAAGGTCTACTACAATGTTTTGTGCTCCTTACTGCAAAAAAAACGAATCTAACATATGGTGAACAGTATACTATTTTTACAGTTTAATTTACAGTGTATAGTTACCAGTGGCTAATTTTACATCGTAAATGTTATATATGCAGAAAAAAACTGATTTCATATTATCAACCATTGATAGTTTCCACAACAATATAACTGACCTTTCATTCATTCAGCAAATTGATAAAATTCAAATTCAGTAAAATGATAAAGTTCAGCATCATAATATTGTCTAAGCTCTCAGGATTTACATAAGAAAAATTAGCCAACTAATTGCTGTTTTTACTTTTTACTTTGATAATATTACGGATAGATGTGTAATTTACAAAATCATTGCACATCTTTATTAGAAGAACTTTAGGAGATGAAGAATAATATACTTTTAAACATATTTAAATGTAAATTCTATTTTAAGTAGTGTCTTATTTTATTGCCTCCAGTGTACAGAAACAGGGCTACAGGAATAAATAATATATGGAATTCATTTACCAATTTAGTTGTTGCAAAAGGTTGGTACATCAATGAACATTTAGTTTCTAACCAAAGGCATCACCAGCAGTTACATAATGATTAAAAAATATACATCATCAACAATGTCCTGCTTTTATTGATCCATCCTCCAGCTTTTAGGTATAATGAAATGCGATTTTTATCAAAGAAAAAATAGGTTTTTTGCATTTGACATGAATCATCAAATTGTCACTGGTCATTCAGTTCATAATTTGCTGACAGTTCATAATATATTAATAATAAATCGGCCTTTTTAGAAAGTTCTCCACTGCAATAATGTAGAAAAGAGGTTAGCATACATAAGAAAAATGAATGTGAGACCGTTGAAGACGTCCGTTTTTTTCACCGGACGTGGACCGTCAATAATAATTGGCGGTGCATCCGAGTTAATTGGTCGCTGGACTGGTATCCGTTGCATGTACACACATTCATTGCAAATTGGCATACACCACCGCCAATCCTGCAAAAAAACGGTCCGATGCCCGGCGAAAAAAAAAACAGATGTCTACAAGTGCTCCGAGCACTTAATAATGGGGGGGATAATTAAAACATGTATTTTATATTATTTGAAGTGTTGATTGACACAGTTATGATTTTACTATCATCATATTTCTCCATATAAAATTTGGGAAAGTGTAGAGGTTAAAATTATTGCAATGCAAACAACGTACAATTTTTATTTTGATATATATCAATATGAATAGTCTTATAAACTATTATAAAAGTTTTTATTTTATAGTAATATGGTCACTTTTTAAAGGGGAGCTCAAAAGTGTGGAGCAATATTAACATCATTTTGAAATAACCTGTATGATTTGTTGTTTCCCATGTTGTTAGAAACATATATTTCCCAACCATTCTATTAAAAAATATATATAGGGAAATAGGAATATAAACATTAAATTTATTGAAACATTTTAGGCACAGTGAATTTAGAAGAATGGGGCAAATTCCTTCACACAAAAGACAGGATATATGCGGACTTCGATCAGATTCGGCAGGAAATAGAACGCGAGACGGACCGCATGGCGGGCAGTAACAAAGGCATCTGTCCTGAGCCGATCAATCTTAAAGTATACTCCACCAAAGTCGTCAATCTCACACTCGTCGATCTTCCTGGTATTACAAAGGTAATTTTTTTTTTTTAAAGGAAGAAGTCAAAATAGCCATTTAACATCGGACAACTAGATCAGGTGCAGACATGTTGCCATTATATATGTAAGGCAGAAGAGGCATAAGGAAAAAGAGAGGAACAATAGGTGAGAAGGAGATATCAATATCCTGACTTTCTTCTCTTCTATTTTCCCTTCAGACTCTTAGGGCCTGTAGTGGATTAGTGGAAGCCACCGAAGCATGTCGAGTGAGTAAGAGTAAGGACGCAAGGAAAACTAACACTGTATAGTGGGAAGTTCGAATGGAAGTGAATGCGAAGAAGAAAGCGTGGCTCGATTCATAGGCAGCAAAAGCTCTTAAGTCCTCTGGGAATGAAGAATGGGGGTATTCTGAATGATGAAGTCTCAATTCTGAAGAGATGGTTTTGGCATCGGTTTCGCACACGGCAGACACTTATGAAGAAAAGGAGATAATTTTGTATGAAATTTTGATTACGATGAAAATAATGAAATAGGGCAAAGCACCTGGTATGCCAGGATTTCCCTTGAAATTTTGAGAGCTGGAGAAGGTTTAGTTGCAAGCCTGCTGTGGGTCTTTTTTAATATATGTTGAAGACATGGCCTACTACCGGAAGGTGTAAAGCTGTCATTGTCAATCTATATAAGAGAAAAGGTTCGCAGCATGATTGTAAAAATTACCGAGGAATCAGCCTTTTTAGCATTGTGGGAAAACTTTATGCTAAAGTACTGATTGAAAGGGTCATGAAAGAAACAGAAGAAAGAATGTGGGATGTGCAAGCAAGTTTTAGGAAAGGAATGAGATGCATCTTTTCTTCATTTCTTCGCAGATCTTTTCTTTATGTTGAAACGTTTTTGGCTGTAAACCAAAACGATTTCTGCGCCTTCTTAGATTTAGAAAAAGCATACGACAAAGTTAAAAGAGATCATCTGTGGTCAACCTTGCTTGCTTTTGAATTGAACAGTGATGTAATACAAGCGTTAAAATCTCTATAAAAGTGTCTACTGATTGTGTTAGAATTAACGAGGCCTACTCAGACTGATTCAGCATCAATAATGGTGTAAGCCAGGGCTGTGAAGCATCCAAGTGACTGTTCAATCTCTTCATGGATGATTGAAAGCTTTGAAAGACGAAGATTATAGATTAAGAATGGGTGATCTATGTACTTGTACAATACCATGACCACTACCACTGTTGTTGTCGCAGTGTATACCGTGAATGTATACCGCCGAAAACATAAACATAAAACATATTGTCATTTCAATTTGTTTCACGTGTAAGGCTTGTATCCGGGATATGTCATCTATCTGTGCATTATAGTAAAATTTGTCTTCCTTATTATGTTAAATTAAAATTTAAACAGTTGTCATCACCGTAATATAAACATTTCCATTCTAGATAAGGAGAGTGTGTCTATGTTGGTACGTGTAATGTCCATGTCAAAACATCGTTAACTTGATTCGACGTTATTGTACGAGTAATCCTTGTAGAATGGCAATCGGTGCTATATATATTTTGCACATGTTTAGCAAAATATGCCGCTAGTTTTGATCCGGATATGTTTTAAAACTGACCCAAGACCAGAACAGGAATAGTCGGCCACTAAGCGCTATTAATATTGCATAATTGTCCGTAAACCTGCACGCAATGTTTTATTTTATGTTCTCCACAGGTTCCGATAGGTGACCAACCTGAAGATATTGAAAATCAAATCAGGAACCTCATCA
Source organism: Papilio glaucus (assembly GCA_000931545.1). Classification (NCBI taxonomy): domain Eukaryota; kingdom Metazoa; phylum Arthropoda; class Insecta; order Lepidoptera; family Papilionidae; genus Papilio; species Papilio glaucus. The sequence goes on along the minus strand of JWHW01025711.1, from coordinate 192,138 downwards.
TTAAATATGTAGCAAATCCAAACTCCATAATCCTGGCGGTGACAGCCGCTAATACCGACATGGCCACCAGTGAAGCGATAAAGATGGCAAAGGAGGTGGACCCTGACGGCAGGAGGACACTGGCCGTTGTTACTAAGCTAGATCTCATGGATGCTGGTAAAAACATTATTTTAATATTTTGTTTTTCTATTTTTAGCGGTGACAATCAGTTTATACATAGCAGTTATCAGTTGGAATCCCAAAAGACTTGCACTAATAAGTGTAATTTATAAGGTCTTTTTCTTTTGATGTTATATTTTGGAGAAAAAAAATGAGGTTATTTAAAATAGTTAGTATGTGGACCTCATAAAGATTGGGGGACTTCACATGTCATCCAAAATGTTTGTTCCGCACTATTAAAGCAGTCATTAGTAAATGCGATTAATACTTTTTTTCTTTAGCTATTGACACTTTGTGGTAATTCATTATCGATATTAAATTATTTTCAAGATTTTATCGCGTTCAATGTTGTATGTTCGCGTATATATAAGAAATCGTTAATTAATAATGTAACTTTAGACCTACAACGCGTTGTGGCAAAATGTGTATAATCGTGTGTCGATATTCATTCTCAATAACTTTGTAGGCATGCAAGTCATACAAAAATACTTTTATTTATATAATTATACAAGTCATCAGTTGGCGCTGTTGTTGACTATCACTGAATACACAATCAATAAACAAAGATAATAAGGTGTCCATGGGCGACGTTGATCACCAGTGTTCCCGGCGCTCGTTTGCTAGTACTTTTATAAAAAGTGCCTTAGCAATATACACTTCAGATTATTATAACTTTGCTCCAAATTTACTGTACTGTTAACGTTAGAAATGTGTACTGGCGTCTTAATGCAGCAGAACGGTAACCGTGGTTTTTGCATTAAAGTGATCACTTTCAATAGGTATTATATTAGGTGTGGCAATCGTTCTTGCGAGCGAGCTGTTTATTTGTCGCTGGTGTGACAGTAAAATTGTATCAACTGTGGACATGTATATCTTGGTAGAACCAAAGACTTGCCTGAATTCATCGAACATTTTGCTTAATAAAACGTAGCAAAATGCAGAGAAAAATCATATTAAAATAATGAAATTTTCTCTGGCTTCATACTCACAGTCGTTTAGATATTGATAAGTGCTAACTGGATGAGGTCGGCGCGGGCCCGATATTTGTGGCGATCAATGAACTGTTTTCAGCTGAGGACGACTGTTGGCTGAAGAGAGAGTATTTTTCTATTTTTTTTACCCATTTCGGACAAATTGGGATCTTCGTGTAGAGTTCGCACATTACAGAAGTATGTGATGAAGTTGGCATTGGTTAAAGATAACAATAACTCTATTTTATTGTCCAATCGAAGTCCTAGTTTATATACACAACAGGGGTATACTACTGCGACACATTCCCATCATGACACGTGGTTATTGTTTCTTAATATGTGGGAATTTCTTGATGGTAATAGTTCTTTTTTATTCTTTAAACCGTAAGCGCGCAAAAAGATAAAGATTGTATCATCTTTATCTTTTTTAATTTATTAAATTAGTAAAATTTTATTTAATATAAAATTATTTTTGGTTAATTACGCCACATAAGTGTAACTGCATAATATATGTATATTCTTTTAATACTAATTGGCAAACGGATATCGGTAGCCAATGTTGTTTAGATTACACAAACAAAAAACAGAATATTAAATCATAGATGTCGATGTTTAAAAGTTTTGAAAGACGAAGAGTGTGGATTAAGAATGGGTGAGATAGTTGTAAAATGTATCTTATACGCCGATGACCAGGTCGTGTTTGCCTCATCGGCGGAGGACTTACAACTTATGCTGAATGTAGTGAATGATTCATTAGAAGGTAAAGGCATGAAGATGAATTTAGATAAGACGAAAGTAATGGTGTTTGAAAGAGAACAGAGTAAGTCAGTAATTGATATAAATGTTAACGGTAAAGAAGTGGAACAGGTGGAAGAGTTCGTGTATTTGGGGTGTATGTTTAGTAGGCAT
>JWHW01025711.1:178925-189941 GCA_000931545.1 Papilio glaucus | reverse complement strand
CAGGATCGCGCCAAAGGAAATCCATGATCTCTGCCTACTCCTCTGAGTTACGGGCGTGAGCGTTTATTTATTTAGCTCGATAGTTCATGTTCATATAAAGATAACTATGTATTCATTTGGGCCACGACCATTGAGTATCGAATTGGCACTTATTTCAATGAATACCATTTTCTGTGATAAATGCTATTAACCTTCATCATCATCGCCCTTTTCCCGCCCATATGGGGTCGGCACAGTATGATTGTAGTCCATACTGTATAAGTATAGGCTACAGTTTTTACGGCCGGCCGCCTGCCTGACGCCAACCCTCCTTGGGAAATCCTACTATAATATTATAAATGCGGAAGTTTGTAAGAATGGATGTATGGATGTTTGTCAGTCTTTCACGCAAAAATTACTAAAACATAACTACTACACTACTTACTAACACTTAATATACATCAGAAAAACTAAACTAACTATAAAGATATTTTGTGAATTGTCCAAAATATAAAGATAATTCTTAATTAAGGAGAAAAAAAATCCGCCTTATGCGATCTATTCTGGTGTAGAGTTACACGTATATATTGTATAATGGAAATGTTTACCTTAAATAGTCTTACAAAAAAGCCAGCGACAGCATATATCTATGTTTTATGTGTAAGCCATTATCGCCAGAATAGTGAACCATCTATTAATTACACAAATAAACACGATTTTTGAGTCTGGGTTCAGTATGTCTGATTTTGATTAATTATGTGTAACTAATGAAAGAAAAAATAGTTACATCCAAAAAAATTTTCTTTTGTAGTTACCAGAAAGAAATTTCACAATTTAAGGAAATCTCTATTTTTTATACTTTTACTTTCACAGAACAGTAAGGATTAATCTTAAAATACAGAAAAAAATACAACTAAGCATTAAAAATATAGTGTTTCTTCCGTGTAAGCAGGGACTTTCTCGTATTAGACTCCAAATGTTCTCATTATATTGTCCTTGATAACGCTGTTCAAAATTCATCACATCTTGGTGAAAGCGTTCCCCTTCCTCGTCTGAATAGTTAGTTATCTTTAACCTGGTCTAAGTGAGCATTAAGCGCTGATGTAACTATAAAATAAATTATTATATTCACAGGGACCGACGCCATAGACATCCTGTGCGGGCGTGTGATCCCCGTCAAGCTGGGCATCATCGGCGTCGTCAACCGATCGCAGCAAGACATCATCGACAACAAGACTATCTCGGTACGTAGGGTCGTGGGATCGAATCTGCTCTTCGACTATTGTAAACCACATCGCCACAAGTTTAATCTCAGAGTTATTTTAACATAAAGGAATTATATTCGCAACAATTATTTCCTTCCATTTATTTACATATTAATTTGTTTTGTATATTATGTACATCTAATATTCAGTCTACTCAGTCCAATTATTCATAAATTATGAATTCAATAGTATTCCGCAATCATTTGTACGACTACTTTACCTACTTTTAAATTAAATACTGATCTACCATTTCTTTCATAGCTCGTTTTTAAAGTAAGCCCACTAAATGTGTCTTTATTTTTGTTAGCCGTAAACATATACATACCTTATTATACATTAGTCTGAAATATTATCAAAAAATCTTATATCTTCTGGTTCGCTGTGCGCTCAACCTTGCCCACTGGTTCCGTTACTATTTTTTAATTACTTTCACCACAGACACAGTAGTGTAACAATAATCTCGTGGTGTCATAGCCGCACTGTAGTTTCACTAGACAGCAGAAATCTGTTGTAACCTACTTGTTTAATAGTGTAAGTCCATTCTTAGTCTTTTCATAGTTCGTTCTATACTTAATGGCGTCTTAAATATTAATTTCTGAATATGTCTCGCGCTTTGTACGTACGACGCTCGACGACTTTCTATTGTTTCTATACATACCACACATTCGTTAAAACTTTCTTCGTTATAATACCATTGTTTGAGTTTTCTATTTAGTTTGGATATGAAGATTCTAACATAAATATATTATTCTATTAATGTAATAAATCATATAAAAATAGTACCGCAAATATTTTATAAGATTCGGCAACAGAATGTATGGTTAATAAAACTATTTAAACTAAAATTTTGCTATGTAGCGCAAAGTTATAGAAATGATAAGATCACATTCAGTAACAAAACAAAAACCGGCGTGTCAAATATTTTAAATTCAAGAGCTATTTGTTTTTATAGGACGCGTTAAAAGACGAAGCGACTTACCTGCAGCGGAAGTACCCCACTATAGCAACGCGGAACGGTACCCCGTACTTGGCAAAGACCCTAAACAGGCTCCTCATGCACCATATAAGGGACTGCCTGCCCGAGCTCAAGGTGCGTGTGTCTAATTGCTTTAGATATGTATAGTCAGTTTTTATTTATTATTTCTCATTTCTGATGGTTTTTTTCCTGTTTTCATCACATTATAAATATTTTAATGTTAAGTTAGTACTCTTAGCAACAGAGGTCCTGGCTTCGATTAAATTTTCCAAAATCACAAATACTTTTGACTTCGGTTTTCGGTGTATGGTGATAAGGTTAACCCTCTTAAACGCCGCCATTTTTATTATTACCTGGGTATTTGGGTACCCTAGTATTTTTATTGATTCATTTAAATTAATGATGAAATTCCAACACACAATGCGGTTTTCTGCTACATTGACTTTGCATGTCACATTCAAATATGGTCTGTCTTTAACAGGGGACTTACCTAGCATTAAAATGATGATAAACTTTTAAAAAAAGCATTGTAACGTAATTATTTTCGATCCACAGGTCCGTGTCAATGTTATGATATCTCAGTTCCAATCTTTACTCAACTCGTACGGGGAGGATGTGTCGGATAAGTCTCAGACCCTGTTACAAATTATCACAAAGTTTGCAAGTGCATACTGCTCCACAATAGAGGGTACTGCGAGGAACATTGAAACAACAGAACTGTGCGGCGGAGCAAGGATTTGCTACATATTCCACGAGACATTTGGAAGGACTTTGGACTCTATACATCCATTAGTTGGTAAGTCAGAAAAGTTTTGTTTTAAAATTAGTGTACCTGATGCGCACAAACACCTGAGTGACAACGGCACCAATTGATCACCTATTTGAAACACCTATTTATACTTAGGCTTCCCCCAAGAACGTCATAAAAATTGCCCCAATATTGAATCTTTTAGTTTCATTGCCTGTTCAGTACCAACTGAACCGCTTACGGAGAGGACGCGCGGGGGGCACCTTCAGCCTTCGCTCATCGTTCCTCGCACGCAATTCAGTCACTTCAACAACGTGCCGACGTTGATATTAACCTTGACTACAGTAAAATAATCTAAAATAACTGTAAATGTTTTTATACATTATGAAGTTATTTATATTCCAATGATTTATGATGTCATTATTCACAGGTCTAACAAGAATGGACATACTAACGGCTATCCGCAACGCGACGGGCCCTAGACCTGCGTTATTCGTACCTGAGGTTTCCTTCGAGTTGCTCGTCAAAAGACAAATCAGAAGACTGGAAGATCCGTCGCTTCGGTGTGTCGAATTGGTAAACTGTTAAATATTCTTATTTTGATTTGATTTTAAATTACATTTCTTCATTCAAATTCAACCTAGGTTATAGCCTTGATGGCTCGCAACAATTTTTATTGCACATTTTGCTCGCAATTATTTTATTTTTGCATGCATGGAGTAGCAAGAAGCTGCGCCCCACGTCATGCTGCACTGCCCTGTAGTGTCTGATTACAGAGTTAAATATCTCGGCTACCCCGGATCAGATATAGACTTATACAGACGGCATCCGATGTATGAATGGACTCATTGTTAATACCACGGTATCACGGAAGACTGGGAAAAGTATTGGAATTTTATATTTCTGTGTTTCGTATGACGAGTGAGATGACTTAAGCCTCGTCCCCTTTTCCATCCCTTTCCCCTCTCTTTTACTGTATCTAGTTCCCTCTAAAAAGGCAACAGATCCGTAACTGTTAATGGGCAGTGGCGGTCACTTAAAATCCGATGACCCGCTTGCCCGTTTGCCTCCGTTTACCTAATGTAAAAATATTTAAGGACAACTATTGGAAGGTCGAAAATATGTTATTTTATGTAGTTTGGTGTATTTATTACTCTCAGTTACATACCTACGTGTGTTTACTAACTTTCTATATAAATATCAGGTGCATGAGGAAATGCAGCGTATAGTTCAGCACTGCGGCACGGAGGTGCAGCAAGAAATGTTACGCTTCCCGCGCCTGCACCAGCGCATCGTCGACGTCGTCACACAGCTACTGCGAACACGATTGCCCGCTACTAACTCCATGGTAAGTATGAATAAAATTCATGTAGGGAAACCTTTTGGAACATTTTAAAGAATATTGTGAACATGTGATTCTGATTTGGCAAAAGTTAAAGTGTCTGTGAAGAGGAAACAGAAAAAGATTTTTTACATTTTACACCCATAAAAGATAAAACAAACTTGCTTAGACCAAAAAATCGATTTCATTGGGTTGATCACCCACCTAGTAACATAGAAATGTCAACCTAGCAGTTATATTGTCTAGCAAGATTAAAGTCACTTCTACAAGCTAGTCGAACATTGAACAAGAAGAAGAGAAACGCATATTGGTTCACATGATGTTAAGTGGCCACCAATATCCATAGACATCTGCAACTGTCATATGAGTAGCGGATGCCGTGCCTTTACGGCAGAGGAGAGGTGAACTCTTGAACACTACACGAGACGAAGTACAAATGTCTGTCCGCCATCCTCACAACAGTTATTGCTATACAATACCTGTTTAGCACCTTACAATAGGAAATCCACAATTTTTACTACACTTATAAACAGTAAACGCATTCATTGAATGAAAATTATTGAATGGGATGATAACGCGAATGTTTTTTTGTTTGTTTGTAGGTTGAAAACTTAGTAGCGATTGAGCTCGCCTATATAAATACGAAACATCCTGATTTCCATCGGGAAGCGGCTTTGGTGTCCGGTCTCCTGAAGAGCACGGATAGTCTTATAGAGGACCACAGTCCGGTCTACCGACAGAAGACTCCTCGACCTACCTCTACGGTATCAACTATGTTCAAAGTATATATATTGCTTTATTATATTTTTATTGCTTTGGTACCGAGACTAATCTATTAACCTCAAGGTAAGTATACCATACATAATCAAAAAGTAACTTTTATGTATATTCTAAAAGATTGTGAATCAGTTTCAAGAAACGAGTACCTATAATTTATTACCACATGAACGATAGTATACCTTGTTTCACAGCAAGATATTTTTTTGTAAACAAGCAAATATCATTTAACATACATGGCGGCCTTTGTATACTTTCATCGGAAAATGTTGTAAAATAAAGTGAAGTGAAATTGTATAATATGGGTAGCTTATGCTATAAGGTCATGGAAGATAAATGTTTTTTTGGGATTTTAAAGTAAAAATCTTTGTTTACAAAAATTGCATTGTGCTGTGAAACAAGGTATAGTGATTAATCATATACATTTTTAACCTAAACATATAACACTAATAAAAATTAGAGCATATATTTTTAACATTGCAACATATTTTTTGTATAATACAGCAAATATTTTTTTAGATATAGATTTATATATAAAAATAAACCTTAGATAATCTGAGTAAACATTCTTTTTGATAATACTTAGGTTAATAGTGCCTTATTTCGCAAAGAATTACTACATTTAATATTTTTTTTTAACTAGTGAAATGTTAAAAAATACACATTGTTTTGTAGCTATGTCTGCAACAAATGGGTGAAAGGGGGTCCGTCTTGGTATACTTGATAAATGTATGGGATGCATACAATCAGGTACTGTGCGCCGATCGTGTGTTGACATTCATTATAATGTTTTATTGTGTCTACACAATAATCTCATAATCATTCACATAGTAAAATAATCTAAATATTGGCCAGGCCAAGTTAAAGTCCTAATGCATACATTAGTTTTTGCAAAAAACAAGATAACGAAAAGTCTCTCCATCTTTGATCGTTGTAGTGTGATATGGTAGGTATTGCTCCATTATTTTTATCTGTAAACCATTAATAGACACATAACTTGCTTGTATTCTAATATTTGTAAAATACTTACAGTGTGTGTACAAACTCACAAATTAAGTGGATGCATCACCAAGAATCATGAGGACTCTCTTTCATACATTTTCTGCACTTACAAAACGTTATAAAACACATTTATTAATCATTTTGTTTTCAATTTTCATTTGACTTTCTTGTCTTTGGACAATAATTGTTCTTATAAAGCATGTCTCAATACGTCTTTTTTAATTTTTATTTATTTGTTTATTTTTTTGACATTAGTTTTATTTTTATCTTAAATTAGACATAAAGGCGTACCGAATATCACTCAGTAGTATGCCACTTATTGGCTGTAATGAAATGCGTCAATGACAGCCCAAGCCGAGGTCCCCGGGGGCCCTTGAGCCTAGTCACCCCATGGACCGTCGGCCGAAGCAATCTAAGAGTTCGGCGACAAACTCAGTGGAACGACAGATGCCTCCAGTCAAAGTGTGACAAGTCACAAAAAAGTTTTCTATGGATTATGAGTTTTACTTATTTATCGTTCTTTAATAAATGGGAGACTTAATAACTAGAGTCATCCTCTACCATTTAAAAGTAAAAATCTTAAATTTGAGACAAATACGTAAGGAATGATTCGGTACTAAATTGTAATTCACAAATCTCAACAGTTCGCTCCTTGTAATTGCTATTAAACCAACAAACAGCTAGCACCCTTTGTTCTTGTTTATATCACGCAATTGATAACGTGTAAGCATTAAGCAAAACAATATATACAAAGCATTAAAGACAGTTCATCGTTTACAGCATGTGCCAGCCATCACTGACGGCCAAGATAATAAATCACCGCCACAAACCGCTAACAACGATTCTCATGTCGGCGCTCAGGTAATAACAATATTATACTTGGTCGGGTCATAAGTTCTGTCAAAAACTTTTAATTTAATTAATAATACACTTTTTGTTAATTATTCAGAAATTATATATAAAAAGAATGTTAAAGTAAATATAGAATACAATTTTATTTACATTATTCGAGAAACTAGACATATTATTTTATTTACTCCCCCATTTTGAATACATGCCCTTAATCGACGCGGCCAGTCATCGATGGCAGCACGCACCACATTCATTTCTGCTGCTGCTTTAACCAGAGACGCTCGAAAAGACTCCAAATTCTGGTGAGGTTTAATGCAGACATTCTCCTCCAAATGTTGCTATATCTTGTAGTCCAGTGGGTTTAAATCTGGACTAGAAGAGGGCCAGTCTTCATGTCCGATAAAGTCCATGGGCAGTCAATCAGTTTTGCGTGCTTCATGCCCTATAAGCTGGTGCAGAGTCCTTTAGGTTCCAGAGAGGTTTTTTCATACGAAAACAAAATTTCGGGGTATTTTTTCCCGTGTACCCCCGTAACAAAGCGCGGGATCTACCCGATACGATAGGCTCGTAGTCCCAGGACTTCATTTAGCAGTCTTTATACCGTGGTTCTGCTTATCCCCATCTGAAGAGCTAAGATTTTTTGTTTACGAACAGGATTTCTTCAACCACTCCATATTTGATAATGAATGGACATAAATTTCTTTTTATATTCGGAAAGTGCAAACGTTTCATTTTTAAAATAGTCGGAGAATATTTGAACAGTATTCGCCAAATTAAAAAAAAGGTTTTGACAGAACTTATGACCCTACTAGGTATATGTCTGTCAGTGACATATATGCTACAAAAAACAGTTTAAATCACGCATTGACTTTTGCTTGTTTCTTTCTACTTTCCATTGAAATTCCACTGTAAAATTACTTTTTTAAATTTAAAAATCTTTTTTAAATTACAATAAAAATGAGGACCATAGCCGTATAATATAATACAATCAGATTTTAAGCGAAGATGTGACTGAAATCAATGCACGAATTATACACATTCGTGTGGCATTAACCTATTTGCTCTTTTCTCGAACACGTATGTACGTTATATTCGAACGGCAACACTGGGCATAATTTGTTTGAATTCGCAACGCTTAAAAAAATTATGAAATGATTTGAAATTTATTTATAATTAATTCCAAAATGTTTCTTTATAGAAATACTATCTTTTATGTACCAAATAATGAAAAAAAAACAACTTATGTTATTCAGTTCTATTTGTTAAAATAACATGACTAGTGTGACAAATGATATACCAATCACTGTGTTATTTGTCAAAACAACCATTTATTATACATAACTTTAAAATAAGTTCTTAGTAGCTGATTGCTGTCAAATTTGGTTGTTTTCAGACTGTTAATATTCGTATGACATAGAATATCATATTTATCAGTGTAAAAACATATTTTTTTCAGTTCAATGGATCTCCCGAGAACAAAGTATTGACTCCTCAAAAGCCTGTTAACTTGCTGCCCGAAGTACCAAGTCAAACATCAAGAAAACTCTCTGATAGGGAACAACATGATTGTGATGTCATCGGTAAGTTTATATTTGACAGGTTAAAATGTATCTTTGAACCAGATTAATATTTTGGTTTCATTATATGTAGTTGTTTTCATATGCGGAGCGCTGACAGCTTTAAACATTCTATTGGTACCAAATAGACTATCCTTACACACATATGATGCATATGACAATATTTATAGATACTAAGGATGCGCCCGTGATTCGTGCGGGTAGCATTAATTATGTTGATTACTGCATATATTTATATATTACAAATAACAATCTGAATAAAATGTAGTTTGTTATATTTTAAAATATCTTGTAATAAAGAAAAGTATATAATATGATTTTGACATAGTTTAATTTGTTGTTTTTAAGTAAATAGGCGACGTTCAGCAGTTTCTCATAAAAAAAAAATCGTTATAGTTGTAGAGGAATTATTTTTTATAATCATAGCCTGCCCTGCTCACACAATGGTTAACATATTAATATGCTAAATGCTCCCATTGACACCTTCATTCATTTTTATTTCATTAATAACATTGATATTTGTTAATTAAGACATTGTGTCAGTCTATTCTTTGATAAGTTTTATCTTGTCTAGTCTTAGAGCTCTGCACACTATCACTAGGACGTCATGGCGATGTAGCCAGCGACTCAAACCTCTTGCATCGCTCGGTCGCCATGAAGAGTAACCATAGCGTCTTGTCAGTCAGTTCGTTTATGGTGCCTGAGTGAAGAAAGCTGTAAGTTGCGTTGCTCGCGTACATCGCCACGTAGGAAGCTATATATCGTTCTCGGCCACGCTTCCAAATTGGCGACGTCATGTCGATATTAACTTTTGCATACGTAGCCGGTGACGTCGCCGTGACGTCCTTGTGAGGCAGCGCTCTTAATTATAATGTAAAATATATAAATGAATGCATGATTTCAATCAATTTAGTTCCAATAGAACCTAATATTTTAACGTCTACTTGGTTTGTTTTGAAGATTAATATAATAAAATTATTTTAATTAATTTAATATTTTTGTTACAAACATAATTACATATTTTTTTACATTTATTATACATTAAATTTATACTTTATTAAAAAATAAATTTTTGCTTACATTATTCACAATAACCTGAACATTTCTAATACTTAGCAATAAAATAACCAACCCATTAAAGTATTTTTATATTTATGATGCTAGGTGGACGGAGCGAGCATTCACCAACCCAAAAGACTAATGAAAAGATATTAGAAGGCATCGCGGTGATGCAATTGAACAATATGGGTGACCTAGTCGGTGAGGATTTAGACGCCGCGGCCTTGCTTGACTCATTGCTCACCGATAGGTTTCCGACCACCTTCCATCCATTTTGCTGTTTTATTAACGCTTCAACTTACATCCGCATGATTTCTGTTGTAAATATAACTTAATCCCTGCACTTAATATTTAACACTACGTGGGCTTTTAATAACTACAATCTATATTTTGTCTATTTCTATTAATGTAATATAATGAAGCTGTAGAGTTTGTTTGTTTAGTTGTCTTAACGCAGGAACTGCTAATCGAATTTGAGGAATTCTTTTACATTCGAGAGTCCTATTATTAAGTACTGGCTATTTAACAACACGCTACGACAATAACAAATTAGTCGTGCAATAAGAGAAAAACGCTAAGCGATACGAAGCGATGTTAGCCGAATAATTATTCGTCAGCCTCACTGACATAGACAGCCACAATACGTTTCTGCTCACTGTGCCTCGAAGCGGGCAAAACCGCGCGGCCCAGTTAGTACTACAATACAATCTTGAGATTGACAAATTGTGGATATGGTTATTTTTGTTAGAGTCGCTACTGCATTGATTTTCTGGAAACAATTGGTGTCATTCCTCTCTCGGAGAGGAGGCCTGTACTCCTGCAGTGGGGAACATTTTAGAAAAGGCTGATTTATTATTATAATTGGTATCATGTTGCATGGTTCTCAAAACAACATTCAAAATCACAAGAAATGACGCTTTTTATCTTACTTAATATTATTAGTTAATATTAATAATAATAGTTAATGATTTACTTAAATAATTTCAATGCTTGCGATCTTCTATAACTAAGCGTACGCATGTACATATGTACATCATTCATTAGAAAGTTACTAGTAAGACTAGATACTTTGTCATTGTTGATCACTACATACTATATGTAAACATATCTTAATAAAAAAAGTTATTTTTTGAAATGTACTTGCATTGATCGTACCGAGTAAATACCATGCTTTTATATCAATTTCGGGGAAAAAGTTGTGAGAAGCCGTCTTTCTATCTTTAACACCAGGCGGGTAGAACCAGTATGCTTACTTCACAAACTCAACAGAACCCAAAACAATGATTATTAGAATTTTTGTCTGTTTGTCTGTTCGTTTTAACCGCTAATCTCAGAAACGGCTTGACCGATTTGGGTGCGGTTTTCACTAATGTATTGTGGTAAGCTTCACTTAACATTTATGTTTTATCTCAATCGGTTTATAAATAAAAAAGTTATAT
>JWHW01025711.1:158616-178695 GCA_000931545.1 Papilio glaucus | reverse complement strand
GATTAATATGTCTGACAATTTTTTTAATGAACATTTCTCTAAATATATCCTTTCTATATTTGTTTTCAGAGAAATTAATAAAATCTTACTTTTATATCGTACGTAAATCGATACAAGACTCAGTACCAAAGGCTGTGATGCATTTCCTCGTGAACTATGTGAAGGACAACCTGCAATCGGAATTAGTGACCCACTTGTACAAGTCGGACCAGGCCGAGAGCATGCTAAATGAGTCTGAGCATATCGCTCAGAGGAGGAAGGAGGCGGCGGATATGCTTAAGGTATGTATTAAATATGACTTCACGCCCGTAAACCAGAGGGATAGGCAGAAATCGCGGTATCGGACAACCAGCAACTGCAACAAATTTGACATTGGGACGTCAGACACCTCAGTCCCCTTCCCGTAACCATAAGCGCTGTAAAGTACTCGAAACGTCGGTCAGTTTAATAAAGTTATTAGTGATGCTTACAAACAGTAACATAAATTAATGTATAATGTACTTTTCAGGCTCTCCAGCGCGCCGGTCAAATCATAAGCGAGATAAGGGAGACGCACATGTGGTGATATTCAGAGGAAGACGACTAGTCCGGGAATTAGTCACATTAAGCGCATTTCCCGCGCGGGAATGTCTGCGCTAGGCATTTCTACTTATATTTATCCCCTAGGATGTCATAAAACTCGATTTAAGTGTTATTGTACCTTTCATTCTTAACACTCCTATGCATTATAAATTATTTTAAAATATTGAATTTTAGTAGTAGTCACTATAATAGCGGATTGAGCTCGCCTTGGGCTCTGGATACCCTAATTTAAAATGAGTGATTTTTCCGAAAATTATGTATAACAGAATAAGACGATTGTTTTGAAGAGTCAGCGTGACTTATCTCTACTTCTGTTTACGCCATTAGCGTCACTCGGTCGTTAGAGTTTGCGCCTTGTTGTTTGTGATCACGGAAGTCTACGAGAAGTATTTTGGTTTTGATTCCGAAAGCATAGCTTCTGCTCTCTGCAAAGTTATTCCATGACAAGCTTTTCTTATCGTGAGTTCACAATGCCAAAAACATTAACATAAAACGTATCGTCATCTCAGATTTTTTTAAGAGAGAGACAACACCATTTTTATGTGAATGTTTTCGGCAGTGCGAGCACAGTGTTACATGGTACATCAATATTGCCAGAAGCAAAGATATCGAAGCAAATGCCAGTTGCCGATGTAATTTTTATACTGAAGAAATAACTTAAAATTAATGAGATGCTGTTAGTTTGTACTATAAGTTAATTTTATCTATTCTGATATTTATAATGTAATAGATATTTCATGTATAATAATTTTTTACATGTGCGTAAAGCAAATAAGACCCTGTTGCTTAAATAATTGATGATTTTGGTATTTGATATACATGTATGTGTTGACCTCATAAAAATTGATCACATCATTTAATCTTTGATACGTTATTGGCGCTAGGTGTCCCATGTCCTATGCAATATGACGGGGCTCGAATCTGAACCAAATTTATTGAATTTTTCTAATTTGAACATACAAAAGTAACATGCTAAAAATTTCAGCTAACATTGTGTTTAGAAGAATCCCCTGTCATTGTTGGGTCATTAGTTTCGTGACAAGCGGTTACCTATTGCTATACGTATATTGACACCTATTTGTTTAAAGAGGTTTATTTTACCTTTCAATTTTTATTAAATATAATCTTTAATAAATATTACGAAAGTAATTTTACCTCGTATGAAAATGAAATATTTAAAAAAAAATGTTAACACTTTATTCCTATATAAGTTTATATGGCATGTAATGAACTGGTCAATGTAGCAATTCGCAATTGTCTGATTCAGAGATTGCCAAACTAAGGGTTGCCACCCAAACACCAGTGGGCCGCGAACGAATGTTGAGTTTGTCCTAAAATGTAGGACGCGACCGACCTAGATCTAATGGATTGAGAGTGACTGTCCGGCCATTAGCTCTCAAGTCTGCCAACAGGCCCCAGGATTGGATTTTTTTAGCTGGGTCGGAGCCCAGTCTTTTGGAACTAATTGTCTGGTTGATTGATGGCAATCTATCAAGCCTTAGCACAAGTCCTTTTCATTGACTGAATTCACTTAATCGCAGTTGTTTTTAACGACATATTGCAATGTTCATCTTTAATTTTAATGTTTTGGATGGTAATAATTGCTAATGCATCATATTTTCGTGTGTCAAATGTCGTGTCTTCTCATGCCATAGAGAAGACACGACATTTGACAGACGAAAATATCTCACTCGTGGAGTGAGAACAAGTTTGGGGTTTTTGTGTTCGCGGACGACGCCCGTTCACCGCAATTACGACAACGCAAGAACGTCGCCGTATTGTGACTTTGTATTGCTACAAACGCGCAGATAACGCTAAGAAGCCGCGGGCATCAAAAACGCGCGTCGTCTGTGCGCACTAAAAACGGCCTTTCTGTTATGTAGTGTACCCTGGTCACAGGTCACCCAATTATTGCCAATTCAATATCGTTTCTTATAAAATATAACATTAATTAGTCTATTCCCACTAGTCTATGTAAATACATTAATAGTTTATTTAATTAAAATTATTATTAAAATAAAATTGTTAATACTTTCGATTTTTCCATGTACATTTAAAACTTTGCGGATAAAATACGTTTAATTTTTATACACAGGCTCTTTACGTCATGTATCAGTCACTGTCAGTTTAAGAACTTCGTTAATATATAATCTCACTAACTATTTTATAAACTGACAGCAAATTTTAAACTGGACAAATTATTGACAATTTGACATTCGTTCTCGACCGTTTATATAATGATGAAGTCAAATCGTCAAATTGTGAAATGATATTTTGATATGAAAGAATGGATGAAATTTCCAGGTGGGAAAAAATGGATAGGGAAAAGAAAGTGAAGTGTGCATACTTGGTACGTCGGACACTCGGTGGGACGGCCGGTGGCGCTGGAAAAATGAAGTTGAGAAAGACCTACTTTAACTTCAAATTCGAAACTGGCGAGAGATGGCGCGGGATCGGAAAGGGTTCAGACTCTTGTTGTCGGAGGCCAAGGCTCACTTTGGGTCACTGTGCCACTCTAGTTAGTTGCGTTGCACATGATAATTATACATTAAAATAATAACTTATAAAGATGTTTATCAAAGAAAAAAAAAAGGTTTGTTGAGTTTGAATTGTTAAGTTTAATTCGTTCCATTAACAATTTTGGCTAGTGAGATTGTAAGCTAACAATGTTTATAATCTGACGGTGACATATACACAGTTAATGGATTGAAATAGTTATTGATAAAAAGTTACTGCTGATGTTTCAAAATAATATTTTTTATATGAAAGAACTAAAACAATTTATTTCCCAAAATGCCGATGTCGAACAAAATATCTGCTTAAAATAAATTTCATTTTACTGGTTTTGCGTTCAATTTCAATAAAATATTTTTACTCAGGGGCATGAGTTTCACCTGGCCAATTTTATTTCTTCTAAATTCAAACACAAAAAGCAATCCAATGTTATATAGGAATAAATAATTCCTTTTTTAATTATGCTGTAAAAAACCTTGTGAATGTCTGTAATCGATTGCTATATCTGTTTGTTTTCTTCAGTTTAAAAACAAGTGAGAGAGACTCATATATCTAACTTTGATTGCTGTTTCCTGCAGTTACCATTCGATTAACTTTAACTCGCGTAAGTTAGTTTATTTTGTTGATGCATCATTGTAGTTTTAAATCAGTGATATTACCTGTAAACTTCAATAAAATAAAAAATAAATTTTAGTATCCAAAAATTAGGCAAATTTGTATGATAAGAGATTTGTTACTCTTGTGAACACAGGGCTATGTAGATTAGTACTGATTTGTGTTTTAAATTAGCAATTTTAGATTATTAATAGTCTGTTGTCGCAAAATATTAAAATATATTTGTGTATAATAAATAGTTCCTTAAAATATATGTCCGTATGCATGCTTTCATATTCAATATTGTGTGATTGTCCCAAAGTATGGCAATTGAATAATTATGTCTTTGTTGAATGGTTTAGAAACGATACAAAATAAACTTGTACTTCTAAAGAAACTTATATATAACAACCAAAATACTAAAGAGGAAATAATAAAATGCTTGAACTCGCAAAATTATGTAAGCCAAGCAAGGAACAGAGTGGAGTTGCTCAGTTCCTTCATAATTATATTTCTGTATATTTATCTTACATGGAAGATAAGCTTTTAGCATTGATTGAATAGTTGAAATGATCTTAAGAAGTGCAAGCTACATGGGCTACGTTTTCATATGTTTTTGTCGTGTTAGAGGTAGTGTAAGTATTCCAGTGTTACTCAATGTGTTTGTTGTTACTCTGCGCTGTGCCGCACCACGAGTGTTGCAACAACGTAAGAATGTATTTAAAAGTCTGTTATATTAATATAGAAATATTTGTCATGATATTTGTGCATTTTTTCTTCAAAATCTTTATAAAGTAGAATGATTGGACCATTACCTTTAAAAAATGCCAAACGACTCCTAGAAATTTGCTCGATTTCTTTTCTTCTGCCAAAAGTTACCGAAAAAGTCGCGTGTGTAGAAAATGTTCACATCAGTATGAATTTAATGCGAACAAATGCAAAAAGTAAGTAAGTAAGACTTGCGTTTAGTCACTATGACGCTGTTATACTGAAAAAGATTCTCATAATGACGAAAACGAGTTTTGTAGTTGAGTAGCTTTTAAAAAGAGGAGCAGCCCATGTCAAAACTGTTAACTCATAATGGTTTAAGAGAAAGTCATTTAAAATTTCTAAAAGAAATTGGAAGTATTATTAGTAAAGGTAGCTTGCTTTCTGGGAGAACTGAGGAGACGGGATGATTTCCTGTACTTGCAGTGCGCTTAACTGTGTATATTGTGCTGTGACGTCACAACTATATATAAAAAGTGTTATTTCACTAAAATATTTTTAAAACATGTTATTTGTTCAACAACAACAACATCTATTGCATGGAATGGCTCGACTGGTGTAATACCACGCCCTCACAGAAAACAGGCGTGAAGTAGAAGTATTCTGCGTTTTGCTTGACGGGGGTGAGGTGAAGGAGGCCAGTTTCTACTTATCTTCATCCCATCCTTTTCTATTACGGAAACGATCGGAAGGGGATAGACAGACAGGAAAAATATATTTATTACTAGCTGTGCCAGGCGGTTTCACCCGCCCTGCAAGTTTACTGAAACGAAATGATATTACTTAACAGTAATAATATATTATATAGCATTTTTATCGAACAAATGTTTGATACGGTTCTTTAAATTGATATAACTTTTTTATTTATAAACCGATTGAGATAAAACAAACCGAAATGGTAAGTGAAGCTTACCACAATACATTAGTGTAAACCGCATCCAAATCGGTTTCTGAGATTAGCGGTAACAAACGCACAGACTAAATTCTAAAAATGATTGTTTTGGGTTTTATTGCGTTTATGAAGGCCCATATAATAGTTTTTCTCAAATATCTGAAATGAATAACAACTACAATCCACATTTAGGTTTAAGTTTAGTTTTAGGGAATCTATTGTATTTTATGTAATGTGAGCAATAAAGTGTTTATCTATCTATCTATCGTAATAAGATATTTCACACGGTGTCATTTGTTTTAAAACTCACCCATACAAATTCAACAAACAACTAGAAACAAGGCAAACTAGCAAACGCTCAGTGTTGACCGTTACCCAAAGACATTCAATATTGGACAGAAGAAGAAAGAAATAAAGAAAAGTGGAATCGGTTTCGACCAAGTTACTCATCAAACGAAACGCTGAAGTATAACATACCTCTTTAATATTACTATTATGCGAGGACGTGGTTCTACCTCGGTCAAGCCCAATTCATGTAACGGCTGCGATTCATGTAAATGTCGAGATGTATTTTATTATATAGTCACACTACGCTAACCGCTCATTATTCATTCTTTAACTGAAGTTTTCGTGTATTGGTTAAGTCATTCAAATGGAAATAGATTTTATTTAAAGTAATGACATTTTAATTGAAGGACAGAAACAATTAACTATTTTTATCTAAAATAAATTGACGTGAACGCTTTGAAATTAAATGGTCTAAAATGCGACATAAGAAATTTAAACCCTCATCTGTTATTTGATCTGATGAAGAATGGCCTAATTACAGTCCTCTTCCCCTTCCCACCCTTTCCTTATAAGGATAGGATGGGAATCGGAAGAGGAGAGAGGACCTCTGTCCATTAAAGGTAGGCAACGCGTCTGCAACACATTTGCTTGTTGCGGATGTCTATGGGTAGCGCTCACATAACATTAGGTGATCCGATTGCTCGTTTGCCATCTTCTACCATTAAAAAAAAATGAAGCTAGAAATTTCTGATAAAGTATCTTATACTATAAGTGACATATAGGCACATACTGAGTGACCAAGTAACCAACATGCAATCCATGTGATTGACTGTCTTGGTTTGATTTTCAGTTTGTCATCACACTCATACGCGATATGATCAAACATTTTTGACTACTATATTATATTTTTTAAACTATTCGCAAATTAACTTAGGACCGCAATGTTGTTATCAGGGTGAATAAGCGGATTTAAATATAAATAGGCTATATTTTATGACGTGATTCAGTAAAATATCAAATTCAGAATTAAAAATAATAACACAACGGAATCTTTAAAACCACAAAGAAATATGCCACAAAACAGACTAAAAGAATTCCTTTGACACATATTCGGACACAATAAATGCGAATCAAAGCTTAGTCATGCGAGGTAGCCTTGTGACGCAAAAGTTGTGAGTTACGCCTACAGCAGGCAAAAGCCGCTCCGCCCACAGCAAAAACTTAAGGTTTTTCATCAATATTTTGTATTTTATCTAGACACTTTTAAACGCATTCGATCAATATCATAATTGTACCTACCTGCTATTATGCTTTCGGGTAGATGGTTCAAGCTACGTAGTAACATAGAAAATTACTAACAGTGAACTTATATTTTTTAATTTTAAATGAACTTATACTTTTTAATCTTAAATCTTTATACTATATAAATTTTGATCAAAACTTCTGTTAGACATGACTTAGGCTATAGATACAAACACTGTCTCGTCAAAAGCATAAATATCAGTATCTAAAAAAAATATCTAACTTGAAAATTGATGGATTTCCCATACATGCTTTCAATCCCTATAACCTTTCGTAGTCTCTATAAAATCATATCATCAAGTTCGTCATAATTATTTCATTTCTTTTCAAGTGCGAACGGAACCATTTGTAATCATACAAGATTGTCTAAGATCTAGGTACATACACCTAATCCAGTCGCAATAGAAAGATCGTATGTACAATTTGTTTTTAACTGAGCTTAATAAATCCAAAAATGTAACAAATACTCTAATCGTTAGAAAACCCTAGTTGCAAAAAAGGAGGTTCTTTAACATATACGCCACGAGATTGTCCATTATCCATTAATTCTGCAACGCCTCACTTCTACAAATGAATTTTAAACAAATTAAATAAATATAATTCCTGTTATAACATTAGAAGTATAAAGTGACGGGTACATATTCGCCATGCTGTTCTTGTGAACCATCATCTCACACAAGCTTGTAGTGTATTGTATTAGGACTGCTTTCTAGCAAATGCATTAACACATATTATGCCGATGATATCTTTTAGCCATACCGTCGGTAATTGCGTTGTTTGGAGCACATACATACATAGAGCTGGATCAGCAAATGTCGCGCCTGTCCGCGTCTGGCCGCGCCTGCCCGCGCGCCGCCTCACTCGCTCGACGCGCGGCGCGGGCGGCGGCAATACACCAATAGTGAACAAAGCGAGTGAACAAGTGACTGTGAACAGTGACGGACATTTCAGTGCTTGCTTTTTTGCCCGTTTTCAGGTTTGTTTAATATTATTTTTCTATTATATATTTTTTTAGAATTAATACTGTATTGTAGACCAAAGATTTAAATGTGCAATGTAGCATCTCAAACCTTAATTACGGAACACATAGATACATATTATATTATTTAATATCTTTAATATGTTTTTAAAATCGTATAAATTTTGAAAACAATTACATTTCAAAAAATTTTATGCCATCACTTAATAGTACTTAAATAATCGCCCCTGTACGGACATAACATGCGTCAGCCAATTGAAACTTTTATTTGTTTTCATTTTCAATTTCCTGTCGTTGAAAATGAGTTTAGAACACTCATAAATATCACATATACCTTGACATAACATGAAATTCCTTTCAAAATATAAAGATGACGTAGTCGGCTAGATGCGTAGGATTACTGCTAATTAAAGTGAATAAAATAACTTCGTTTACCGATAGAAACATATGTTTGTTGTTTAATTAAAAATAATCCAAACACATGTTGAGGACCCTGACAAGGTCGGGGTAGATGACGTCATTATTGTGATGATACAGGACATACGGGTCACCGTGCGCGGGATGTTGTATTTTAAATGTGGTAATTGATAAAGTGGTTGATACTCGTCCTCTGGAACATACAAGTATCCGGTGACGATTACGTATCATTCAAAGAAACACGATCCATAATCTACAGCACAGTGTACATTGATAGAATGGTACATAAGCAAGTTTGCGGTCGATCGAAGGACAGGTTGCGCGAGGACAGACTAAGATTGTTACAAGTAATCTAGGTACCTAGGTATTAACTTTCTATGGTCTATACTCGTTTTAATACTCGCTTTGGTTTATTTATATACTAAACAAGGAAAGTTGTCTTAGATGCTTTATGTTTGTAATAGTGACGTCATCATTGAACATTTAAGGTTATTGCATGTAAATAAGAATGAGATATATCTATGTGGGCACCGAGGTATATGTCATAAAGAACAGTTGGTATATATTTATGAAGTACATATCTAAGCAACTACACATAAAAAGTTCTAAATAATGTCACTCTCAAACTCTTAAATGCGTTGCAAGCAAGAATGTAATGATGATAGTACATAAGGTATAATTTTCTTTATGATAGTTGTAACAAGTATTAATAAATAATATTTGAAGTATATGATGACAAAATTCCATAATGAATCGAAATTACCTAGAAGAACAACGAACGCGTTTTTATTATAATAGAAGATTTACAATGAAATTTGTTTAATATAACATACATAATACAAGAGGCATAATAGGTACCTACTTATTGTTTCTCAATAACTAAAATCCGCAGTGTACGTCCGCATTTTAATTGAAAATCGAAGCTAAAGTCGTGGGGATAGCGGGTTAGCTGTCAGATTTACATCTATAGGATTGGAGAAACGTGAATAGATATTATGTTTGTCCAAGTACATTGTTACTTTGATAAAGTAACAGCCAGTTTCTAACAGCATCGCACTTTAGTTTTACCAATGAAGACCGACGCTCTCGTGTGCGGGGTAAAATATCAGTGCTGTGCCTACACTAGTACTAGATAAGATATTAAAGCTACTGCTCGATTATTGTTAACGTCGTTTGTATAAACGACCCTTTACATTAGTCCTATAATGATAATATATATGGGTGTTTAGTTTTTTACAAAATCATTAAACACTTGATGCCGAAAAAAATATTTTTGTTACATCTTTTATGATGTAGGCTTCCATAAAATAGGACAAGAAGTGTATAATTCCGAAAAAAAAAACTAACTAACTTAAAACATACATTAATTGTAGTATACCTATCCTTAAAGACAACGATATAACTATTAAATATTTTTGTTCTTTGCTGTACCTATGTATATACATATTCATTTTTTGTATTGACATAAAAAATATGTTGTATAGACAAAGCAAATTACTTGTTTAGTTTATATGCGGTGCTAACGTCAAGACCTGGCTATTTCTTCTTTAAGGTTCAGGTCCCATGGCGCCACCTTCTAGCTAAGCCTCTTAACAACTCGTACGCTTTAGTGTTTGTAGATGAAAAGGTTTTTTTTGTTTAGATTCAATCATGAAATTTCTACTAAATAGAGGAAAATATAAGGCTATAACTGACCTGATTATTTAAACGTTTGGTTTTTCAAATCCAAAAGTGTTACACTGTCAGTACCGCAATTACGGTTACACCTTTGTGAGGACTTTTCGGAAAACACCGCGATTTCTCTTCTTTAACTGCGTTCTAGCTTGAATGATGCTGATATTTGGTGACCTGGCCAATACCATTAAGTTTTATTTCTATTTAGTTTCCTCTTTATATAATGAAGATGTCGCTTTTCAGTTCGCTGTTTACATGGCGTATGTGTAAACGTAGTATCGCCGATGTTTATTCTTTGACGTATTCATTCAGCACACGTAAACAATTAATTAAAAATTGACGGTTCCCACGAGTGTGTACTCAATCGACTGCCCCGTCCCACAAACCGGTCAGTTCCAATGCATTTCATTATAATATAGTTACGCGTGAATCACGTTCATGTGTTGCGAATGCTTAAATGATTATTGGTTTTGTTTATGGTGAGGAATAATACATTGTGGTTTTATAGCAGTCTCACATATTAGTTATATTCCAACTCGTCTTTGGATTCCATCTTCTTCTCCCTTTTCCCATTTTTCGGTCGTGTAGTTGTAGTCCATTACGACAGTAGTCCATACTGTTAGGTTTTGGCTATAGTTCTATACGGCCGACCGCCTGCCTGGCGCCAACCAAACTCGGAAATACTAGTATAGATTATCGAAATAATTTAATAATATTTCTTTTTAACCATATCCAACTAAGTTTAAGCTAAGTTCACGGCAATAGTCGAATGGCAGAATCGACTATTCGATTCGATTGACTATTGGACTATGGCACTTTTGATTCCATTTGTCTTATCGATTATTGTACGCTTTTAACCGAACTTATCTAGTCCTAAAGCTCTTAGTTAACAAAGGTAGTAAACGTTTCATCACTTAATCTTAATTAATCCTATGAAGGGTTCTGTTTGAAAATTATTTTTCTGTTTAGTTGTCGTTACAGTTATATTAACCTTAATAAACTAAATGATATTAAAAATGTAGTCATTATCGATAATTATATATTGCGCTATTTATTTACTTTGTCCGACCTAGAATGATCAAATAACAATTATTCTATTACGAACACCTAAAACAGCTTAGCAGTAGCAGCAGTAGTTTCCACCAATCTGAATTATTAATTTAGCGTTAGGATACCGAATTACAATTTTACATTACATAAAACCCAATAAATCCAACTCGGTTAGAATTTAATATTAAAATATAAATATCTACCCGACAAAGGCCTATGTTTCATTACATTCTACTTAAAATGCTTACAATATTAAATCAATCGTCTAAAGTTAAGTTGTAACCAATTCATTTTCATATTTAGCGCTACCATAACCGGCAAACAATAGTGATATTAATTTTACATTCGGATAGCGCATGCGCATAAAACAAGTGCATTTTGTGTCGCCAACATACGCACACGACAACCGATGACTCCGCCGCCCACGTCCCGTAGTTTGCGAGGCCATTTAGGGACCTCAGACAAACTCGGCTCACTGTCTACTGAATAAATTATCAGTTTCCGTTACAGATATCAACAAACGGTATCACAAGTATGGATAAAATAGGCCAAATTCGCAACTTATTACTCGCCTCCTAATAAGGATGGCAACTAAGTAACAAACTAGTAAACAATATTTTTTGGAAGTGCTAAAACAATTTTGTTGTTTAGATATTCACAGATTTTAAATAAGTTTATGTACATTGCCTTGGTTGTTGGTGAAATACTGAAATATTAGACCTTTATATACTAATCAAATATATGAAGATATATATTGCCATATTCCCATTCCTTTAATTAAGAAATGTTGAAAGACACAAATTGTTTATAGCTATGTACATATGTTGACATAATTATATGTTGGCTAAGATTATATGATCGTAGAGGACTTTTTTAACTATATTTTATGTTAGTTAATGATTTTAATTATTTATGCCTATTAGAACTTAGCCTTAAATATAAGATAAATCTAAAAACAAAGGTTCCTTCTACTAGTTTAGTATTAATAAATATTAAAAAAATAGATTTACCTCTGTGTATAGGGTATTTTTTATCTGTGCCCTTTGCACACGTGGGGTCGGCTCAGTATGACCGTAGTCTAGGTATAGGTACTGTATAGGTTTTGACTAAAGTTTTTACGGCCGGTCGTCTGCCTGACGCCAACCCTCGGGAATAATCAGTTGTACAACAGTTAGTCAATATGCATATCTGTATGCTAAGTAAATACCTAAACAGTTTACTTTTTCAATAGCAGTTGCAAATTCAACTGTTCCCCAGATATTAAATCGATTGGAAATTCAACCGAGTTTAGTTACAATTTACTACTACACTAAAAGCTTTAACGGTTATTGACTTGTAATATTAGTTATTATTAAAATCATTTAATAGATGAGTGTGATAAAATAACATACCTGTTTAATTTTTTTGTGACTGTAAGGTAATTACTGGTAATTACGACAAATCACTAACCATATTAACAAACTAGCTGTTGCTCTTAACTGCGTCCGTAGCAAATAATTTTAATTTTAAACTTTAACTAATTCGGTTAAGGTGCAAAATAAGGTATAAAACATACGCATACGCATATAATCTTATTTAAAATGATGAATTCCATTATTTTATTTCATTAGCGATTAGTTAAATGATTAATATCAGCGATATTCCCCTCCACAGTATTTACACTATTTATCCTGTAGAGTTGAATTAAAAAAAAAACCTTGTCTATATTATAAAAAGAAGCCTATGTCAAATTAAACGTTGCTAGGTCCAGCTATTTTGACAGTGCGTTGATAAATAACTCAGGTCTATCTTTTATCGATTTCAAAACTTAATAACGTTTGAATTATTTTAAGTACTATTTTTTCCATTTTAGTGTCAATCAAATTTTAAAGTCTTGCTTAGCTACCAACAGGTCCGTTATATTATGAAAGTGATAGTATAAAATCGCAAGAGAACAAAAACAACATACGAAGCAGTTTCATCGAGCGTGACAAGAGGCAGAACGTTCTTTGTGCAGCAGTAACATCGTGCTTGTAATGATATCTGTTAAAAAAAGTCTTAATCGGAAACTGGGTTCGACTCGCTCTGTTGCCTCGAAATAGAAAACTCGAAAACAGCAACGCTTTACCCGAGAGACGCTCTGCACTTCAGAATGTCGTAAAAGAGCGTGTGCTGCGCTAAATATTTATCGGCTATTACACTTGATGCTTCGACGAATTAAACAGCAAGCCTGCATCCGAACCGGTGTCGTATTCCAAAATTAAATTTGATCGATTAAACGACTTGCGCATTACTCATAATTTGCAACACGAAGCTGCCATTATGCAAGAAATGATTTACCGTTAAACGTAACTCAAACCTCTTTACAATTAATTCGTATTCATATGATTCTTGCTGTTATAATTAAACCAAATGACATCAATGTTTACAATACCATCTGTACATAAATGTAGCAGATATGTCATTAGCGGGCGAAAAGGAGATTTGAAAACTTACCAATTGGGACGTATTTTCTTTAGTTTACGTTATGTGTTTACATCATGTGATACATTTATGCCTATTACGCCGTGAAAAACCCTAGCTGTCTTCATTTTTCTTATTATTTTAATTACGATATCCTTTTTACACCATTTGACGTGTGTAAGTGTTGCTGTCACTGTCTTTGGAACACTTTTGTCCGGTGATTTTTGAAGGGTATTTACATATCTATAATATAAAATATCATTGGATTACACTTAAGATTTCGATCAGCATTAATGTTACTGACTTCAAGTTCGGACCTATACCTTGAATTTGTCATTTTAGGTGGATATATATTTTTAGAGAGCGGTGTGCCAGGATCGCGCCAAATGGAAATCCATGATCTCTGCCTACCCCTCTGGGTTACGGGCGTGAGCGCATATATATTTATATTTATTATTTATATTTTTAAGAATTGAGTTTTGGTAAAATAAATTTTTCATTACTACAAGCTAGCTGAGAAACCCGACCGGCATCTCCCAAGTCCGATGCTTGTCAGTGAACCTTCATCGCTGAAAATTTGTATAACATTGAGTGTTTTAGAAATTGCTATATTGCTAGGATGATAAACATTTTCTTTCTTTAGTTTCTGGAAGCATAATATATAAAGTTATAATCGCGCTACACAAAAGAAAATTATTAAACTACGTTTCACTCGTTTATACTTAAGTAGGTAAACTTGTATGTTAGATTTTAGGGCACAGCAAATTAAGCAACGAAGTTGACAAAAAGCGTGGGCCCCTTCGCTCTAAGTGTGCGTGGCTAAATTGAAATCTCGTGTGCGTAACGGAAGGCATATTACTGCTTAGTTGGTCAAGAGCGGAAATGTGGTAACACAACATAACGGCCACATAGTTAAAGGCTAACCACAGATATCTAATAAATAAATAAAAAATATAAATTTTGGTCTAGAGAGCATTGATAACTAAAAATTTATATATCTAAACCTAAATATTATCCTAATATTAAATATACCTACATATAAATATCTTCTCTTAGGATACTTTAAAGACATTTTGTGCAAGCTTAAATTATATATACAAATAAATAAATATGCGCTCACGACCGTAACCCAGAGGGGTAGGCAGAGATCATGGATTTCCATTTGGCGCGATCCTAGCACACCTCTCTCGCTTCATTCATACATCTACGCATGCATGCTCGTCGGTTATGGGTGCTCCTTATATCGGCCTTTTTTAGTAAGCCACTAATCTGATCGATACAAGTTCTCCTAGGGCGTCCCCTACCAACACTGCCACTCACTTTTGCTACATAAATTTGTTTCGTTATTCTCTCTTCATTCATCCTTTCAACATGCCCGAACCACCGAAGCATACCTTTTTCAATTCTAGTTACAACATCCACTTTTAAGCCACACTTTTCCCTTATAATGGTATTTTTAATCCTATAATCCAATGTCACGCCTAACATACTTCTTAAGGATACAATTCTACTGTTACAATTTATAGGTAAATAGACGTGAGGCAGTTTAAATTACTAGGTTAATGATGCAACTAGAAACAAGGTTTGAAAATCCTAAAACTGGTTTATCTACGTAATTACAAGCAAGATCTTAGTTTATTATAGCAATATTCGAACTTATTTACTAGTTCATATTTTTTGTAAACAAACTTTTATGAAAAAATTGTGAAAATTAAAACAGGCTTTTACATCTTTTTACTCCACTGAAGCAGAAATAATCTTTATTGATAAATAAATAATAGATTATTGTGTGACGTATTTCACAGACTATATATGTATATTTATCAGTGTACCCTACTAAAAAGGCCACATACATAATGCATTATTGATAGTTAACTTTAAAGCTCCGATAAGCTCACAAGGGCCGTATTACAATAATTGTATTACAAAGTTCCAAGATTAAAGATTCCCAAGTAAGGGGATGTTTGCGTCACTTGCCAAGGGCATTGAAGTGCACTCAGTGCCATGAGCAATGCATTCGTTGTACGCAATAAAAATATTCCATATTCAGTGTCAGCCACTCCTCCGCAGACTCAAGTGCGCATAATTCCGTCTTGGAGTAAGGTTAAATTACAAACATTAAGCCGCTTTAATCTTAAATCAGATATTAATAAATATGTTTTGATATTTATACGGCTTGTGGGTTTTTTGAAATAATGTCATTTAAATTTTGTAAATATACATAAAATTACCTAAAACTTATGTACAATAAATAATCTGCAAGAGCCACTAAAATTAACTAGCAAATCTAAAGCAAAACAGGATTGCAATTAAATAACACATATTTAAAAATAATAAAAAGTAAGGGTATGTTAGCTTACAATAAATTCGGCGAGCGGTAGACACGGATATAAAGCTCCTGTGATGACGTCATAGATATGGAGATATCATATGTACAGTATTAACAACATTATAAAGAGGAAATTTTGTTTAATTGTAATTGGTTATAATATGTAACCTGAAAATACCTAAATTATATATTTAAAAATAAAATTAAACAATGAGTTGGTACACAATCGTATACCTAACTTATACTGTAACTATTGCACAATAGTGTTAATATTTCCTCTTTAATTAGATTGCAATCAACACGTAATCAGAATTACTTTAAATTCGAGCTAAAATCGATTGCGTTATAACTAGAGCCTAAGCAAAAAGTACATAAATGACATTCGTTAACAATCACTTAAAGAAAGGACATTGACCTAATTTAGAAATATTATATCAAGAATTTTTAAGTATATCAACGTATATAGTTATTCACATAAACGACGTAAAAATACTTTTTGATATCCATTTGAAACTCTACAAAATTTTTATTTTCAAAAAATTATATACTATTTTAATATTGTTATTTTTTATTTAAAATCCCGTGTAATCAGAAATCTCAGAGTCAAAAGGAATGGTGTCGATCAAAATATTATTTGTGACAGTCGTACTGATGAATGGATGTTTGTACCGTTAATGTCATAATATCACTTTATGTCACACTATCTATAATTGCGAATTCCGCTTCTATAATTTTGAAACATTTTTAACTTTAAAATTTATCACAACATGAAATCGTGGCCGCAACCGTGTCACGAACTTGAGTCGGTAGTGTGCTTTTAAAACATTATTTTGAAACAACGGAAGCTACTAATCTTATAGAACATTGAATATAAGTATGTTTTTCGCTTTAACTTTGCTTTGCCACGGAAGGTTTTATTGCGAAATAATTGTTCACTCAACTTCTACTTGTTCTTGATAACTAAATAGTAAAACGAAAGCGATCCAACTATCAGCCACTCCATCGTGATCGTTAGCATTCCACCATCGTGCGGTTTTTGAGAAATTTCCTGAATCGCACAAACTCGCTGCTGTAATCTGTTGCCAGCGGTATTTCCGAACCATTATGACTTCGGAAGGAGTAAGCTCGCTTCTTGAAGAACTCAAGAAGCGAGCGTACTCCTTCCTTAAAGGCTGACAACACATCTGCAGTTCCTCTGGTGTTGCGGATGTTCATGAGATTCGGTGATCACTTAATATCACATTATATAACAGGCGACCCGCTGCTCATTGACCTCCTTGTGATATAAAAAATACAAAGACTAAAAGATCAGAGGAGAAGAGATTATTGATATCCATTTTAAAAGATGATGAAACCATTAGGCGTACACGTGTTTCTAAACCTATAGCTATTGAATGTTTTATTTTAGAACGAGTTGATGTTGCGATAAATTTTGTCAATCCTCGAACGGCAATGAACTAAGAGGCACTTAAATTTTTACATATGAATCAGCAAGTATTCCAAATGAATACGCGTTAAGCAAACAAAGGCGATGGGCATCACTGATAGAAAAATGTATTCGTAAGTGATTTTTGAGTGTTTATCACTAGGACTGGGCCCGCATGTCGCTAAGTACCCGTACCGTATCGACCTCGTTTGTTAGATATAAAAGCCTCTCTGTTGATAGCAGAGGTCTCGGATCGACACTAACGAGACTAACATTAAAAAGCTTAAGTACCCTCGACTCTTTGAGTATTCTTTGTATATAGAGTATTTATAGATTCATTTTTGAAATGCACAGAGATTTACAGTATGGTGAGAATTCATAAGAAAAAGCTAGACATACTCGCTACAATGCAGGCCGGACTAGATTTGAAGTGAATAAATACAAACTTGCCGAACCGAGCCATTATAAAGAGTGTTGAAACGTAATCTTTGCAGCTAATATCAAAAGTATACTCTAAAACTACCTAACTGATCTTAACAATTCTGTCACCATCGGTAAGCTACAATCCAAAAGAAACATAGGCTATATTTTTTGTCATTCTCATGTAAATTTATTAAGATATTGTAATACACAGATGATAGGGGTAGTAGTCATCGGTCAAAGCGTTTCTGAGCGCGGATAGACTTAATCTAAGTTAACTTCTGGTTGGTAAAACCACGCAAAACTTGAAAGCATTTCGTAATATCAATAATGGATTCAGAGCTCCTACGATAGTACGTATAATAACAAATAAACATCTCTTCTCTAAATGTTATATTTAATGAATGGTCCAAGTGACCCAGCATTAGACACACATCTAAAGGTCGACGGACATGTAATTATGAATTCGGGCACATCACGTCTTGCCCTTTTAATCTAAATGTCAAACGTTGCTTGTCTCTATGGATGAACCTCGTGTTTAACTTATGGTTTCGTACTACTTAGTTCTTTACGAGACGAGATTCATTTTGACCTTTAGTTATCATTTAAATCAGCCGTAGGATCTTAGTGTCTGGGCATATTTAAAAATTATATCTAGCATGCTAGAACTTTGTCCGGTGCTTACTCCAACGAGCAAAGTTATAAACCTATCGATGTTAAATTCAAGAAAAATTTGACTACTTCCGATATGATCCTGAGTAATTTTGGGTATCAGGAAATAATAATAAGCATTTACTCTCTTGGTCTAACTTTGTGGAACGTGTGGTTTTGAACTACATAAATAATTGAGCCAGTTATGCAAAGACACGACATTTTACAAGGCCGGACAGTTGTCTCTTCTTTTGAGACAGCGATCAACAGTTCCGGGGTGGTGTCAGGATTATCTTGCACAATTTCCTCGTGAACAACGTCTAGCAGTGACCTTCTATGACTGATTAAAATACATAAGTCACTAACTAGGGACGATATGAAGATTAAATTTGTATGATCCTCCGCATTTATATTCATCTCAAATATTCATTTAAACATTTGCATGACATCCGGGAAACAAAAACAAATAAAAACAGAAATAACCTTCGTTTAATTCTACACGTCTAAAAGTCGTATATTTGATTTTATATTTAATAATATAAATCTTGCGCATGGGAATTGAGCCTGTATCTAAAGGATATGGGATCACATGGAAAATGTTTCAAATTATAATAGATAATTCACAGCACATAGAAGGAGCACAAATAGATAATTGTAAAGAACAGTTTTGCCAGCAGTGATATATATCACTCGGTGGCTTTATTCCACCAAGAGTTGTAAACCGGACAATAAATCAATGCTTTTGTAAACCATCCGAATCGAAACAGGTGATGCCGACGCGGAACAGTAGGGTAACCACATTTATTGGAGACATTTTGAACTAAAAATATAAAAATTATTTCACGGTGCCTTATTACTTTCTTATAACATATTTTATTACTTTTTCGGACGTCTTTAATAAAGATAGTAAATTACGGATTTAGTATTTGGCACTATCCAGGCACGCCACTTTCGCTGTGTATCCTCTTTGTATACATGTCCGAATAATTGTTGTAAGCCTTGCCACTTACACGGAACACAATGTTGAATCTTTTTTAATTCGACGAAAGCGTATTGTTCACGGCTCGCTCGCTTGAACATGTGGAATATCTCATTGCGTTCCAATGGCTGACCGCGACTAGCTCCCCATATAACACACTACCTAAATAAACTACTATTTGAAGTCCTTTTTTTATGGTTATGAATGACAATTAGTTCCGTTGTAAGATTTTTGAAATGATTACAAATATAAATAAAATGTAATAAATGGAACCTCATTGCAACAAACTGGCGGAATTCTGACAAATTTCAACATCAAAACGATCGTAATAAAACTGACAGAGGCTAACTTAAAGCCGTGCCCAAGATTTATTGGTGACATGAGATCTTCATCTATTCATCTACAAGTCTTTAACACCCGTCTTTTCGAGCTTAGACGAATTTGATCAGCTTAGTAAGTCAAATAAAGATGGGATAATTGTTGCTTATAAGCACTTTAAGTCGATTCAAGGTACGGATTTAGTCACAGTGAGCTCAGAGCAAAGTCCAAAATAAATATTTTTCAAAGCGTATATGACGAGCAGAGCAAACGGAACGGCCATGTAATCCTGTTAAATTTGAATAAAGCGGAACGAAATCTTAAAGTAACGTCAACGTAATACAGGCTGTTAACAATAGGTTAAAATTTAGTACTGCATACTAACATGAATTATTTATAACGAGTAACATTCAGTAAATTTCACAATTTTATTTTATATATTAAGATTAGAAAT